>JAZEWU010000004.1:6664768-6677085 GCA_036362915.1 Geotria australis | reverse complement strand
CTGAAAATGGATGGATGGATGGTTTCTGACAATCGATGGATGGATAGAGGAGGAGTATGTTAATGGTATACAAACCGAAATATGTATGATTATATGTTTAATTGTATGAATGTTCTCTTTCATGTAATGTACTGTATGTTGTGCACAACTGCATTTCCATTTCCAATTTGATCTCATTCGGAATTAATCTTGTTATTGTAAATTGCCATGACATTGTTTATCTCCTTGAGTTCCCTATAAGGCTTGGGTTACCTCTTGAAGCAGCATTAAACCAAATCGTATTATCATGATGGTTCATTGCGTTGCAAAAGAACTTAAAGTGGCACACTGTGATATTTAATCGCGCTATGATTACGTATTGAGAACTGTTCTACTTTATGATATATAATTTAACATCATTAGCAAGTACAATGTGTATATTAGGGAACCGTGGTTTTGTCATATTCGAATAAAAGTTAGAAATGTTTCTAAATACTGTTTTTCAAATGTAAGTTCCGTGTTATTTAGTGCTTATTTTACGAATTAACACGCTTGAGCTTTGGTGGTGGCGGCTTCTCGTTTTTGGAACAATATTGCCGTGAGCCCGAGGCTAGTCATTACCTTCGATGAGTCACCCAGATCCCAATTAAAATTAAGATTTCTGCCAAGCTGCAATTGCAAAAAAATACATGTTGTTTGAAGCGCTGCATATGATCTTTCATTTGATTATGCAATGCGCTGTTTTAATGCATTTCCATTGCACTGTTATGCTGTTGCACTTCTTAGACACTTATTAATGTATTGGTCATTTTTGTCCTCTGCAATATCGTGCGTTACTATTTACTTTATGATTATGGTTTAGGTTTCATCCTTGCGCAATTTGGTGCTGTGAGTTCGTCGTATTTACCTTGTGATTTTATATGTTGTGTGCATTGCTTAGTTCGAGCGTTTGTTGCGTCACAGGAATCCCACACCCAGAGCTTGCAAGCTCACTGGGTATTTTCTGCTCTAATAATAGACATCCATCTATAATCTATCTAACTATAGGCCAGTGACATAAATTTGGCATTGCCATCAAGCAGGTAAAATAAAAATCTAATCTACATAGGCAATTGTGACAGTGACTGATGCACATTTTCCATTAGTGCTCTGAAAGGGCTAGAAATTGGAAATTTGACACAAATATAGTGGAGTCCTTACTTATAAATTGAAAAATCTAAATAAAAAATCCTATTTGGCCATGAAAATCTATGTCCAGAGGTTGATTAGTTTGACTCATTGGGCACGGTCGACATATACGTTCACACTGCTGTAAAGGTCGCGCTATTAACCACTCACACATACGCAATCCCCATGATCAGTGAACCAAGTAACGACATTTCCTCGTGGCATGGGACACTAAAGCTAACACTAGAGCTAATGGAGTCTATGAAACATCTGTTTCCATGTTCTAGTAACAGGTATGACAGAATAATCTTGCAAAATATATGGTTCTAAATGTTGTCGCATGGTCTGTCAGTTACAAAAGCTTAAGTATACAGGTGGAGCGTCTAGGTGAGGGTGTATTTAATCACTGACCTGTTTAAATATGTACAATACATGGTTGAGGGGGCTTTGTACAAATGTCAAGGATTTGTGGCTGGAATTATTTGAATACTCGATGCGAGATAATCCGTTGCAGTGTATTTGTACGCATGTCTCCGGACGTATAATATTCGTAAGTATAAATCCACACGAAAGCCGCGTGCGTGCTCCTTGAGTAATCCTTAAAGGACGTGCAATGGGTGTGTGATATGTGAGAGATCTAATCTGTATTGTCTTGTTTTAAGTGAGCGGAATAGAGCGCCATCAAACACACATACACATAAGATGGAGAAATAACAAGCACAAGTATATTCAAGTCTGCTGCTCTCTAAAGCGCAGTGGTTAACACTTGTAAAAGACTGGAGTGGTAAACATCATTTTCGAGCAACATTCATTCCGCTGTTTGCGAAAAGATGGACCTTTGTTGAACACTAAACCCAAACTCATTTTCTGGTAAGAACAGTGCGCTACGATGCACTTCCTGAGAACCCTGACAATGGCAAATACAATTCTCTGGTCACAAACAGCAAGAAATACAGGGCCACACGTGGGAAATGATTAATGCTTTGCATGGAGACTAACTTGCCATGGGTGCCTGCCTCTTGGTCTCGTGAGCGTGTGGCGATTGAAAAAGCCAGAGGTAATTTGCAAGCGATCGAAATGTCACCTTTCCCTCTCAGTCCACAGGGGTTGCCAGTCGCTCATCAATCCATTCAGCAAGGAGGTGGCATTATATTCGGACTCCCAGCAGCAGATCCCAGGTACAGTGCTGTATGTGTTTGTTTCTTCATAACGTGAATATTCATGCTTAATGCACTTGTTTACGTTTCGTCCCCTATGGAGCAATCCAAGACACAGTAAGACCGATTAGAATGAAAGAGAATTCACTCACAACTCTCTTGCATTATAAAGCAGTTGGTGAATTTCATGTTACGTGTTTATGTTTGTTGAACATATTTTCTTTCCTAGTCTTTCATTTATTTCATCGCATCATTCTGCCTACCTCCAGGGTAGATAAAATAAGGACACCTTTATAGAGCCGTAAACAGTGGTTGTCTTATATTCAGACTCACCCCGACCAAAGCAATATGGAATTTCCAACATTGACTCTGGGCTGCAGACTGGAGACGAGCACTGCCTCACTGCTCATTTGAGTAGGATTTATCGCTTTGACTATTTATTGTTACAATCGTTGCATTACCTTCTGATATGATATATTGTCATGTTGGTTAATTAGCTCATTTGTTGTATCGCAGCAATCCCGCTTCCAGAGCTTGCAAGCTCACAGGGTATTTTCTGTGGTAATACTAAATATCTGTCTATCTATCATAGGAATAGCCTACCCAACTCATGTGTACACATAACGAAAGCTGCAGCATGCTCCCTTCACCCAGTATATGGGCCAGGTATTCCCGGTGTACACAAGAAAAATACAGATTATTAGTTTTTCACCCGTAGGCGGTTAATTAGTACGGTGCATGTATGAGTCCGCTGACATGCACGGCCACTCACCTGAGAATGAGAATGGTCCTGTTTATTAAAAAAAAAACACCCGCTTACTTGAGCAGGTGCAGTCGGTGAAGCTGCTAGGTTTGTTCCTTTTTATACTCCATCTTGACGAATCACACATCCTCCTGGCCAGAGATAAAAGGCCCTGCAGCCCTGCAACTGCTTGCTCACGCTATCGTTGGTGGATGGGCCTCTATATTGAAGGCGTTCCGGAGCCCCTCTCGAGGCTATCCAGGCCTACTCTTCCATACTATCAATACGTCTCGAAGGAGGTGTGAATACCCATACTTTTCCTCAAGTCGTACAACACGGTACAAGATGTATACTTTTGTATGGCATGTACATAAGGATACATCTTGTACTAAAGAGAGTACAGTACATTTTGTATATACGAATTGAATTCATATCTTCTCTCTGGGGCAAGCTACTACAGGACTTTTGTAATTGATTTTTAAATGAGGCCTTATCTGGCTCGAGACTAAATTGGCTTCATTTCATCCTGCAGCTCTCAGAATTCATATAACGTGTATGTCGTCTTAGTTGAAAGGAGAAAACTTAGTGTATATGTACTGATGTAGGTTTTCACGGTTCGATTCATGATGGTTGTTTTTCAGAGCTGTTCTTTCGTGATAGCCGTGTCGGGAGAGAGGGAGAACACTCAACACGGCTATCGCAAAAGAACAGCTCTGAAGAGCAACCATCACTTAGTGTAAATTTCAATGGTCACTGCCGCTTTTATGTTTGAATTAATGGCCCATTTGACCCTGCAAAGCGTTAAAGGGGAAAGTCTAAAATGATTCGGTCATTATGACCGTGCTGGAATTTCCAATTGATTTTGCAGAAGCATTGTTCCAAACAAATGGAATCAGCATGCGCTGTGTCCTTGTGAATTATTATTACATTATGTCACGATGTCAAGGGGCACCCATCATACATTTTATGTTTTGTCTATTTTAATGACCTTACCTATAAATATTATTTCAAAGAACCATTTGTGAAATTCCAAAAACAAGTCGATAGTTTAATCTTATCAGTAACTGGAATGCTCTTCCACTGGAAATTCGTTCAGCGCAGTCCTTGAACATCTTCAAATCTAGTCTTAAGACTTATTTGTTCCGTAAAGCCTTCAAGCCGTCCTGTCAGGACTTCTGATGCGGCTCGGCGCTGTCGTGCCAGGTTGTTGGCTCTCTTCATACCTGCGCCTTTTTTGGGAGCATTCGTTCCTTCCTCTGGCTTGGATTGTTGGAGTGGGTTATCGGTGCCGTGCCGAGATGTTGGCTCTCTCTCTCTCTCTTCCGATCTGTGTCTGCTCGGGGACATTTGCTCCCTCCTTGCTTGTTGTAGAATTATTATTATTATTGTTTTCCTGTTGTTTTTTCTTTTGTCCTTTGTCTTATAATTCGTTGCTATCGCTTGACTCTCAGTTTTCTGTCTCCCCGTTGTTGTTATGCCGTTCTCTCCACAGCTCGGATTACAAAAAAAAAACCCAAAAAATTGTTGCTGATTTTCCGTGCTCTGTCGTTGTTGACATGTCGTTCTCTCTGCAGCTTTGTGCAGCGCTTTGTGACCCTCGGGTGAAAGGCGCTATATAAATGCTATTATTATTATTATTAATGGAGCAATTAAAACTAATCAAGCCGATACGTTTATAGAACACTAATACAAAAAAGAGAAAACTAAGACAGTGTATTCATGCAGGTTTTCACTGCTTGATGTATGAGAATTGCTCTCAAAAGCTACTCTATTGGGATAGTCTATGATACTTCCAACATGGGAGGCGAAACGCTCAACACGAGTATCCGAAAAAGCAGCTTTTGAGAACAATTCTCAAAACAAACGCAGATAATGCAGAGTACATTTACAATTCTGAGAGAACAGTTGCCATATTGTTGTCTACAGGGCAACTGTGTGTGAAATTACTCATTTGTTATTTTTAATGAGGTTTGGAATTTAACAATTACATAGTGTGTTACGTTATCATATTTGTCCAAACAAATGTAAGACGTAAAGTTCAGTTTTCATAACATTTCCCTTAACGACATTTTTAGTAATTTTGTTTTTCTGAAATTAGCTTTCATAAAGTGTTTTTGATGTTATTGTTACACTGCTGTTACACAAAAGCACGATGTATGATGACACAAAAGATCACATTTCTACAAACCACATCTGCACAATATGCTGAGAACATTTCCAAAGAATATGAAATGTTCAGTCCTACCATTCCTCTACTGTATTGTCACTGCAAGACACCTTATCGCTTCATCATTGACCCTATCATGTATTGTGGTATCAATCCATTATAAACATGGCCATGACACTGTTTATAAAAGAAAAATATAGAATCTGAAATGTTCAGTCCTACCATTCCTCTACTGTATTGTCACTGCAAGACACCTTAGCGCTTCATCATTGACCCTATCATGTATTGTGGTATCAATCCATTATAAACATGGCCATGACACTGTTTATAAAAGAAAAATATAGATGCTGCTTTACACGTTAAAAAAGACATATACTAAGTGTGCAAAGTGTCTAAATTGCTCAAAGGTCAGAGGCCATGTGTAACGGGTGGATGGTCTCAGTCCTGATTCCCAATCACTGTCCAAGAAAAAAAACCCTTCATATCGAATTTGGATTTGCACTCTGATTAAATTTCAGCTCTGAATATCTGTTTTCAAAGCATATATAGAAAAACCCCTTATTATGCAAATTATACATATCTGAGGGGGGGGGTAAAACAGTTTTTGGTCTGGTTAGCCCAATGGTATGACAATGCATTTACGATTTGAAAAGGTTTCTATTTCGAAGAGCATTTGTGAATCACAATCAATGATGGCCCCTTTTGGTTGCGTTCCAAAAATGTTGCCAGCAATCACTGGTAAATGTCGCAATTTCACTTTCTTTTTTGGGTGTGCGCGTACACTCTGTGTTCAAGCCTGTCATCTTCTAAGACCAATACCATCTACATTCGGTGTCACCTCAGCCCATCCACATCACTTGTGCGCAGCACCCTGCAAGTCTAAAAATAATACCAACCATGGCACGTAACGTGAATAATATCATCAGCTGACATTTACACGTTTATTTATTTATTTGGTTAGTTTCTTACATGCACTTTTTTGCAAATGAACGTTAGAATTTTTCAACCAAGGCCTACAACATATAATTTGCGTTCACATTTGTGCTGCAGTGTAACTAATGAAAATGTAAAATGTTATGAGAGGAGACACATACTTTCATGCCCCAGAGCAGCGGTTCGCAACCCTTTGCAATCCACCGGTTGAGATTCGTGGCCAACGATGATCAGACATTATCTGAGCTGAATAACAATTAAAGTACCCATGAGTCCAAAGTGCCTGAATGTCCAATAGCCTTTCAAAAATAAACAACACAAAAAAGAAGGACGATGTTGCATACACGCTGTTGCACGCCAGGTAATCCTTCTCATTGTATTACATGTGTTGAGGATTTCATGGCTCACTGAGCCAAGATTCCACAACTAATGTTTAACTGTTTTCTTCAAAATAATCTCAAAAGGTTCTTTAGCATAGTTCAATACTGAATTTAATTCAATTTGTAATCGCTGGGACAAGACAAAGACACATTTTGCAATAGGAATCTAAGGTACACATACAAATACGTAAATGTGACATACGAAAGATGTTCATTAATAAAAAAAAGTTGTTCACTTTTTAAAGAAAGGCACATAAATTAATCAAACACATAGCGTGATTCATTTCAACTTACCCCAGGAGCAATAAAATGTGCAATAATTAGTAATGTTGCTTCTTTCCAAGTTTAATAAATCACCGACTTTGTGTGCATATCTCATTAGAGCTCTGTATTTGTGTGTTTATGAATAGCTTTTTAAGCCTAATTCAGTTAAAGCCCTAATGACTCATGAAATAAGGTTTATTGTGACCTGAGTCCAAAGATGGCATCTCTAATTATTACAAAGCAATAAGACCGACAAAAACACAGTGAAGGCTTGATGATGTGCCTAGATTTATGTAATAAGATGAAGGGCAGCATGAATCTTCATGATGCAGAATGGCAGCTTATCAGAATTATCACGTCCAGGAGTATAGGGTCATATTGTACGTATTTGTTTTCATTTATCCTGTGAACTAAGGTGCTAACATCCAGCCAGGGGCCACCAAGATATATACGGGGACAATTAGACAGCTTCCTTTCAGCTTGGCAGTATGTAGGTTAAAACGTCCAACGTATTTTCCAGCACTAATTGATGAACGCTACTCAGTCACAAGCGGAAAGTCACCTCTTACATAGCTACCACCATGGATTATGTTCCCATGAACTTCACTCCTAAATTTCTCGACCAATGTTGAGGACTTATTTATTATACCTTGATTACGTATGTATGCTACTGGCCACTTGGCATTTGGACCATTAAGGCTGTTCTCAGCAACCGTGATTTGAAAATGTAAAGTAAAATTTGCCGGTGGAGGAAACGTTTTGCAATTTCTTGGTGCCATTTTATCCCCACCCGAGCTTCATCCCAAAGCCAACCACTTTAAGCCATGTCACTAGTGTGGAATAAATAGATAAGGCTGTAACACTAATATATAACCCCAATGCAGGGTTCTAATAGAGTCTAGAATAGCCACGCATGGTGGGTAATGACACTGAAGTGCAATATTTCTCTTCATCATCATTGTAACTGTTATAATCATTATGCATCTTTATTTACTGGTGCTAAATGTCCCGTACTAGCCAAGGTCATCCATCTGACAGGCAGTGATGATGAAAGCCATTGATCTACAATGCAATTAATTAACATAATGAGTGCTTGTGGCAGACAATAATGCCAGTTCATCATTGCCAACCCATGGATCACTGTACCCCATGGAAAATAATCATTCTCAAAATAATGTCAGGTTAGTGTCAGAAGGATTAGGATGTTCAGTTCTGTGCAAAATCATGTGGATACTTTCTTATGATTTTTTGCCGAACCAAATATGTCTGTTGGCCCAAGGAAAATAGGGTTCATGAGTTAAAGCTACAGCCTGGAAATTGCTCACACGACCGCTGGCAGAAGGGCCTCAACTAATGCGAACTCTAGAATACATTTTTACCTACTCTTCCACGTTGGCTAGACGTCTTCAAAGAGATGGGAGTATCCACCCTTTACCGCAACTACCTGCTACCTGCGTACCCATTTAGACTAACTGTAGCGGAAAACAAACTGTAACGTACCCATGTATACTGCTGGGTGGATACAGGTGGGGGTATTAATACATTTGTTCCATTGTTTCAACTGCCACGCAGGAAAATCGAACCGGCGACCTCTGGATTGCAAGTCCAAATTTCTAATAATTACACCATGGTAGCAATAGATTCCCAGGCAGACGTTAACACGTTAAATTTTACGTATTTCCAAACTTACTTTTGCAGGGATTGTCGATTACAAACAACTAGGGTACAATACAATAAAGTACAATATGCTCCTTTCCCTAAAGTAAAATGATATTTAACCCACGTGTCGCAATTATTTGTTGTCAAACGAACTGTACATCACTAATACCAGACAAAAATATAAGCATTTGGTATTTTTTTTTAAATATGTTTTAGTCCATCACCTTTCCTTCGTTGTAATTTTGATTGGCATCATTTGAGAAGTTAAACGTTCGCTAGTGTTTAAATACGATATTGGGGTAGAGTTATTGCCGTTACGCAAGGGAAAATGATTCCAGTCCACACGCCTCATAAAGTCAATTTAACCTCCTACAACACAATGACCCTAATGGCTCCTCTGATGACATTGAACCGTAACGTGTTTCTCTTTAGGTTTACGCGTTGTAGATTTATTTATTTTTCAGACAGGGTGGCGGTAGAGTGGTTTAACGTGCTGCATGTGAACCAGGTTACCTGAGTTCGATCCCATTTTAATGGATAACAAGTGATGTATGGTTTAAACAACAACAAAAATCCATGACTGATATGGCCTGGGGAGGCGTTTATCCATTGACGCATTGAGAATGCTGGAATTTGTTTAATTATTTTTTGTAAAATTATCAACTAACGTGAGTTGTACTAGAAAGTTTAGATTTTAATGTAGCTTACATACTTTTAATTGTTATACAATATAGGACGCTATCGCTTATACAATTGGACACAGCGTAGATTTACAAAACTTGTTTGAGAATTATCTGGAATAATTCATTTACATATTTATTATTGATAATCTAACGCAGTGAACCGCTTCACATATGTATAGCCAAACAACAAATCAAGGTTGTAATGTATGTCCACTTTTCTGGCGTAAAAAATATTACGCAGTTTTCCCTAAAATGTTTTTTTAATGTAGGTTTTGATGGATTGGTGTATGAGAATTGCTCTTAAGAGCTGTTCTTTCAGGTTTGTCGTAACGTTCTTCTCTTCTCCTTTGCAATGTTTCGCCTGCCACGTGGGAGGCATCATCAAGCTTTTTAATGGTTCAACTGAAAAATGTTGTTATAATATATATCTGTTGTACAGATACCTGTTTTGTTGTTGAAATAGTAATTGTTTCCTCTGGAGTGCTAATGATTATCCATTGGTAATGGCAGAGATTTAGAGGCATGGTTTTACAATTGTAAGATTAATACATGTACAACCCCTTTAAGCATTAATAATAATAATAATAATTCAATTTATATAGCGCCTTTCACCCGAGGGTCACAAAGCGCTGTCTGTACCTATTTATTGGTATTCAAGACCCATGCGTGGGTTAGATTAGTAAAATGACTAAAGTGGAAAGGGCTTTTATCTGTTCTAAAAGCACATTATTTCTTAAACTCTATTATAATCATTCTTGAAGGTTTGCTGAATTTAGAATGGTGTCCTTGAATGAACAAACGGTGTTGTTAAAGTGAATCTATAATAGCATCTTCAAAGGCAACATTCATTCCTACTTATGACCAGCTGTGTACGGATCGTGCTCCACAAAGGCATGGCAGCTGTCCGAAACCTTTTTCAACGGTTCCCAACTTCTTTCGTTATTTGGATGACTAGTTCGTCATCAAAAGCTTTTGCGGACCACAACGTAAACAAGCCATTTACCTTTTGTTTACATAGCCTATAACTGACGGAAGTCAAAATAAATTATCAACGGGTGTTAAAACTCAGATATGTATAATAGGTTATCATTTTATATTACGTATTCTAGTTTTATTTTATAATAATTATTATATGTATATATATTTTCACGGACCACCTGCAAAACCCTTGCGGACCACATGTTGGGAACCGCTGGGCTCATTGACTATTAAAATACGGTGGAATGGTAGAATATACGGTTTACAGGTAATGGTGGCTCTTGTTAATTGCTGTGTTTAAACTATTCAGTGCTGGAGAAGGTGGTCGTGATTGTGCTGCCAGTCAGCCTCGTCCTCATGGTGTTTGGAGGGATTTTCGTCCTCATCAGTGCCCTCCTCAACCACAACTACATGCTCTGCTTTGCTGGGATTTACTTTCTCTTTGGAGGTAAATAACACGACACCAGACACGTCTGGGGTTCCATCCCTTCACTGCACTGTGCAATCACAGTTAACAAACAAAGTATAGCGCCTTCTGTCAGGTCTCAGAAGGGTGGCTTGATGGGTCACTACCTTGACACGCAGGTTGTCGTCATAAGGCCTGTACAACTACGTGCCGGGCTGTAGAGCATCATGCAGCAAAAGCCATTGTTTTATTGTACATCTATGTTCCCTGCCTGGTCTATGCTCCACACAAGGGCTGAATGAAGTTTAATGGGAGCCTGAGGCTGTCAGAGATTTGGGGGCCAACTTTGTTTCTTTACTTCCTGTTCCTTCCTTGACTACCACCCATGCTCCATCACAAACACTCCACTGTTACTGACCTTGGTCATTTCAATGTTGGTGTTGGGATGTGGTTAACAAAGCTGCATCGAATTTAAGGCAAACTAAACTCTTTAAATTTTCGCCACGTACTGAACAATAATGCAGATAGTAATGTGATGGCTTTAATCACCAAATTACCTATAGGATTGATCAAAGTGTTACAATATTACATGTTTTAACCAGTACAGTGCACAGTGTGGGTATAGGTGTGCGGGTATATATTGGTATAGGTGTGTGAGCAGGGCTCCGCGCCTCCGAATCAACGGGTGCAACGCGCCCGGAGAAAATGCGCGCGTTACAAAAGTAGATTATTATTAGTATATATTTTTAGGTGGGCGCTCAAAGTCAGAGGCCCCGGGCTGCAGTCCACAAAGCTCCGGGATTAAACCGGCAATATTAAATTTCGTATAGCATGTGGACGTAACCACCTTATCAAGTTGTGGTTTCCCAATAAATGATGAAAGCTAGATAGCATTACACCTTCTCCTATTAAGGCCAGGGATCGTGTACAGAATAGGTGTGTCAGCGAGCCCCTGATCTTATCTCATTCATCGTTATTATTTCAACCACGTTCTCACGTGAGAGACGCAGAATTCAGCGAGCTTGACGAGGTCATCGTCTTCGTTGAAAGCCGCGCTGCTGCGCTCGTTTCAACCCGAATTCAGAAACGCACCTCTCTACCTTCTATTCAACAATGGCAAACTACACCGCGCGCCTATGCTGCACATGGGTGCGAGCAGGTGATGATGCATGGGTCAGGGCAGATGTTTGACGGTCGGACGCGCGACGTTGTCGCCGCAGCCTCCATCACGCTGGTGGGCGTGAGCGTGTACTGCGCGTACTCGCAGCTCGTCTACAACGCGATGCGGCTCATCAGCCCGGAGGTGCTGAGCGGCATCTGGATCACCTTCGGCTGGTCCTTCCACCTGGCGTGGCTCTCCTGCGTGCTCGAGGGCATCGCCGGGGGCCTCTTCCTGCTCTCCAGCTGTGCCGTCACCGAAGGCGCCCCCCGCCGTCTGGTGAGCTTCAAATGTGGCTTCTTCTTTCGCAAATAATGGGCGGCACGGTGGCGAGGTGAGAAGCGCCGTCGCCTCACAACAAGAACAATCCCGGTTCGAATCCCGGCTCGGGTACCTTTCTGTGTGGTGTATCAGGATGTTTTCCACAGCGCCCAAAGTCAGAAAATATATGGCCCCCCGAAGCCCCGCGGCGCACACCTTGGGAACCACTGCTGGACAAGATTAAGCGGTTTCTGAGAATGAGATGAGATGTAATAATGCAGTAAGGGAAAGAGGAAGAGCCCTTGACACGGCTATCCCGAAAGAACAGCTTTGAAAAGCAACCAGATGTGTGAATTAACCAACAAAAACAATCTGAAACCCA
>JAZEWU010000004.1:6634171-6646897 GCA_036362915.1 Geotria australis | reverse complement strand
AGTGAGCTTGCAAGCTCTGAAAGCGGGATTCCCGCGATACAACAAACGTGTGCCGCCGTGTCGACCTTGATAGGTGCTCGCTAACAGCACTTGACCCTCCAGTCTATTAAGGCTTAGAAGTTCAAAGTACTTTCTGCTCAATGTTCCTAAGTTCACGACAACATATGGAGAAAACGCTTTTGTGGCAGCTGTGCCACGTTTCTGGAACAATGTAGCCATGAGCGCGAAGCTATAATCACTACCATCCATTACTAAACTTAGATCCCAATTAGAATTGAAATTTCTGCGTAGTTGTGATTGCAATGTCTTGATTCGTGTTCTAAAGGTTCCAATTTTTAGCACCCTTCCATCTTAACGTTGATTATGTTTACCCTTAATATGCTTTAATTTTGTTTCACTATCGCAGGGGTCGGCAACCTTTACTATCAAAAGAGCCATTTTGGCCCCTCTCCCACAAAATAAAATTCATCTGGAGCCGCAAAACCTATTTTACCCTTAAAATGAAGATAATACAGTGTGTAACGTTTATATATTGTAACTATATATACAGAGGGATTGGAATTTATTCAAAAGCTTATTTCTAGTATGTCTCTATAATTTTTCGTTTTTATTCTTTTTTGATCAATCAGAGGCAGAGTAGGGCGGGTCGTGCCCGCTATTCGCGGGCACGTGGCCTTCGGCCTCGGGCGCGAATAGCAGGACCCAAGGTCCACTGGGCTTCGCGCCTTATGTGTCGTGGATTGTGCTGTCTGTAGTCGTCATTACTACTATTTGCACCAATATCCTTTTTTTTTACCTTTATTTAACCAGATAAAATCAGTTTAGTTTCGTAGAGTTGACGAAATATTAAACACTTTTTTTCATTTCAGTGTCACAGTAGCACCTCGATCTCCATAATAAAAGGTGTTCCCTGTGAAAGAAAAAAGAAATTCAAAATATCCGTTATTTATTTCCATATTATTGGGGGCGGCATAGCTCAGTCGGTAGGGACTTGGCTTCGTAATTGGAGGGTCGCCGGTTCAAGTCCCTACCCGACCATGAGCATTTGCTGCTCTCCAGGGCTCGCTTGAAATATAGATGGAAATCTCGATGCGGACTTCCTGGTTAAATAAAGGATTAATAAAAAATATATATTTTTTTTTCAAAGCTGCAGGGAAGCCACTGCAGAGTGGCTAAAGAGCCGCATGCGGCTCTGGAGCCGCGGGTTGCCCACCCCTGCACTATCGCAATGCACAGCCTTAATCTTATATGGGTTTTTGAAAAAAAAGTGCAATGCTATGTATTTTGCAATATTTTATTTAAAAAATGTGTGCAATGCTAGTGTGTAGATCTTTTTTTGTTGGTTGATTTTAAATTTGGTTATTTATGAATCTCGTATATATTTTAGGGGGGCCTTTCTGTGCGGAGTTTGCATGTTCTCTCACCCGTGTCCGCGTGGGTTTTCGCCACCGGGCACTCCGGTTTCCTCCCACCGTCCAAAGACACGCTGCCAGGTTAATTGGCGTACTGACTAAATTTCCCCCCAGGCGCCCTGCGATGGACTGGCGTCCCATCCTCGGTGTTCCCCTGCCTCGCGCCCTGTGTCTGCCAGGATAGGCTCCGGCTCACCGCGACCCTGTACAGGATTGAGCGGTCTCTGAAAATGGATGGATGGTATATATTTTAAATTATTGTTAGAAATTCGCATGTTTGTTGTGTCGCAGGAGTCCCGTGAAGAGCTTGCAATCTCACTGGATATTTTTCTGCTGTAATAATAAACATCTATCTGTCTAAGGCTATACGGGGCAGTAATACTCATAGGAATCACGAAACAATAGTGCGCCAAACTGCAACGTCTCCAAAACAACCTAGCACGTGCAGTCCTCAACATCAAAGCGAGCGACCAACCAACCACATAATGCACGGGCACTCTACACTGGCTACCCAAAACAGCAATAATTTGCCACCGCGCTATCCACACAGGACACCCTAAATACCTCGCATCACTACTCCGGCCACTCGCATCGACACAATCCCGTACTCTGCGCAGCTCATCACAGCACCTACTCCACACACCGCGCTCACGAACAACCTTCGCACAACGCCGATTCTCGGTCGCGGAACCCACAACATGAAACAGCCTGCCACACCTATTACGCCAAACACAGTCCCCCACAACCTTTAAAACACTTTTGAAAAGTCACCTCTTCACCCACTCAAAACAAACCGACTGAGCCAGGCTCCGTGCCTCCGAATCAACGGGTGCAATGCCCCCTTTGTCCTAGCTAGTAACTTGCGCCTGGCAGATGAAGCTGCATTTGTCCAGTAGAGGGCACTACAAACACACCTTTGGTGTCCATAGTATGTTTTTCCCTTTTTTTATGGGCAAAATCACGGTAAAAATAAGTGTCCTAAACCCGCCTCCACCCGACACAGCCAATTAGTAAGGTTTGTCACGTGAACGAAACGTGCCAATTTCTTACCGAACCCACAACACTTACAATGAAGGCAAGACGTTTCGCTGATAGTTGCAATCAGCTTCATCAGAACACAGGTTCTGAAAAGAGTGCAACTGTGCTCTCATCTCGAGTCAGCCTCTCACCGATGGAACATTAATTAAAAAATGTGTCCGAAGAAATACATGTTGCCTAACATATTACTTAATTAGAAATAATTTGCACTGCCAATGAGTGTCCTTGTTGACATTCGCGTGTTTGTTGTGTCTCAGGAATCCTGCACGCTCACTGGGTATTTTTTCATTCATTCATTATCAGAAACCGCTTAAGCCTGTACAGGGTCGCGGTGAGCCGGAGCCTATCCCGGGAGACAAAGGGCGCAAGGCATGGCTATACCCAGGACGGGACGCCATTCCATCACAGGGCACCAAGACTATACTTTCAAAGGAACCATAACTGATTTAATGAGCCATTCGCAGTTTCACTGTAACGTCCATTTGCACGCAGACATGCATGGCTTAATCTTTGAGACAAGCATATGCTACTGGCAGGATCAACCAGGTAGCTGGCGGCTTTTGCGAAGCTCTCGGAAAGCACGCCGCGGTGACCGGGCGCCCAGCCTCGGCTGTTCGCCCGACTCACAAGCGGCGCAGACTGGGTATTTTCTGGTGTAATGATAAACATTTATCAATCTATCTATATTGTGTTATTTTTACACAAGCCCCCTTTAACGTACAATGGATTTCATCCGTTCACCATCCAAGTCTCATCTGAAAACAGTCATTCTCGCTGCTCAAGCCACTCGTTCAAAGTATACATGACTTTCTTGACGCTACTTGGGTATGGTGTCCACAGATTACTAGGTGGAGCTCGTGGCTCACCGGTGGGCCGTGACCCACCGTTTGAGAATGGCAGGTCGAAAGTGCTCATGATGCAATAAGACGGATACAAAACTCTGTCCAAACGTGGAAAAGAGGAAAGTTTGTGGTTAAGGTGCAAGAGACTGCTTTCAAAATGTGGAGTGCAGAATATGGAGACTTGTACGACATGTATAGTTTTGTGTTACTCATGATAAATAGCCTGGCCTCTATGTGGTAGATGCTCATGCTTTTGGTGCTTTAGGGTATAAAATGATTAATTGATGTATTATTCTAACAAGGCTGTTGCGCATGTCTTTATATAACAAGACATGCCATTGGTATAAAGTAAAGAAAAATGCAGTGCCCTTGGGGGGGGGGGTGTACACAAACCTTAATGTTTAATACATTGCCTGTCATTTAATGGTAATTTGAGAATGGTTAAGTTCTGTCTTAGTATTCCATCAGCTGTGCTCATAGTTTATTACAATCACAACACAGTTTGTCACGTAGTTTTCCAGATTAATACCACCTGGCGCGCAATTTACTGCAGCAAGTTCTACTCTTTTTTTATTTTCTTTAAAAATGCATGCTCTTTAGAACAATACATTATGGTATCACATTTTGCTCAACGTATTTCGTTCAACTTGTGTTCAGTCAATGCTGTTCGGCCTAAGTTTCACAATGATGGATTTGCCGTGCATTTGCCATTTCACTGATGCACTCTGAGTTTGTGTAGGGTTACTTTTAGTAGCCTGTCTGACCAAATCACCTAGAATGTGTCCCATTTTATTATATCTAGGAATTTAAGCAGTATTGAGCCATTACGGTGCTTGGATGGGTGGTCACCATTTGCAACAGTGTGTTATAGGCTCAGGGGCTACATGGTGGGCAGCAGAGGGCAGTGCAGTAAAATATATTATTGTACTGGACTTATATATACCAATCCACACTGAAGTAGGGTCACATAACCACCATGACCGTCAGGGTGTGGAGGCTCTGACAAAAGTTTCCATGCATATACATTCATGAAGTCTGATATTCTTGCTCAAAGTGGTTTTCACCTAAATTGAGCATGAGGCAGCGCTTATCTGCGTTTTACAACCCTGAGCCAGTGATGGAAATTACACATTCCTCTAGTCAGATGAGGATATCCATAGGACAATTACTATTGGCTTGCCCACAAAGTGGTACTCATGTATCAACTACCTGGGGATTATGGGCTGAATATTTGCCGAATAGTTGTGTTGAATGTGCGCCCAAGTGAAAGTACAAACCAGGTCCTGTGCTAAAATATAAAAAGCATTTGTGAGTTGCTTGGTTTTTCACGGAGCAAGCCCTCATGTCATGTCAGGGTACTGAGGCAAAACCACTCGAGACTTGGGTTTGCCCCCCTTCGGTGAAAAGTTCGATGATCTCATTATGGGCTCCAGAGTGGAACAAACACTTGACTGCAGCTAAAAGGGCCCTCACTCTCATTCCTCCAGGGCAGATAAGAAAATTAACCGAGTATGACACTGGGTCTATGTGTATGGTCATGTGTTGCCTCATTACAGGGCTAACTGCCCCCAGCCAGAATGTTTCACTGCTGATAGTAAATAAAATTACAATAATAATGTACAGCCGTTGCAAAGTCCTGCTTGATGAAGGCTGCACCATGCCTTTCGGTCATGGGGGCCGTTTGATTGTACCTCACGCTGCTCTATGGTAGGTTTGTAGAGTGGGGCCCAAGGATCGGTTCAGATTTTAGCAAATTTAACGCTGAGACTTCCACTCAGCGAAGCCCTGATGAAGCTGAGTGGAAGTCTCAGCGAAACGTAGGTACCATATTTTAAGTGCTGTGTGTGCTCGCTCGTTTTCTCCAACATATCGACGGGTGCACTACACTTACACTTTTTTCACATGACCTAAACTCATAAACAAAGCTTCACTATGGATAACGTCTCTTTGGTTGGATAGAGGGGGCTTAATGGGGACAGCACGGGCTGGAGAAGAGACGCACGGATGTAGTGCTGATGACTGGTACCAGCGGTGTCAAGATCGACCTCTGTGGAGGAGGTTCGTGGAGGTCACCACTGGGCAGTTGGAGGCAGTCGCATTCCAACAACAGAGGGTGGAGGAGCTATGCTCACAACAGCGAGCCGAGCACGAGGCAGCTAAAACTCGGCGATTTGGCACGGTAGGGAGCAGAGGTATTGCCTCAGTCAGCCCAGGGCACCTGGGTCTGTCCGAACTGGTCAAGGACCCCCCACCCCTTCGCCAAATCAGGCCAATCAAGACGATGAAGTGTGGTCAACAACCCCACTGACCGATATGGCATGGAGTGGCCCTTGTGCAGCAAATGACTGACAGAGCTGTAAAATAAGTGTAGGGGCATGCTTGGATAAGTGCAATTTTCACAAGAGACTTTGTTTCTGTTCACTGCACGCAATGTCTCACCTTTCCTAATGCGTGTCACCACAGATGAATCATACCAAACAAATAAATGGTGCTTTCTGCCCAAGGGGAGACCGGCATATAGAGGCGTTGTTTTGTTCAAGAAAGCACTCTTACTTGCCTAGGTGGCTGCATAGGTGACTGGGGTCAGATCACTAAGCCTGCACCACTGAGATCCTGGGTTTGCATCTGGGCAGACACATCTAGTTAAACCAGGTTCACCATATAGCAGGTGATGTATTTGCGGCATTTTTTTACTTGCCAAAATGTAAGCTTCGTGATGCGACATTTTCAGCTTGATTGGCATGAGACAGAGAGTCTTTGGAGGCCGTTAAAATGTGTGTCCCTTGTGTGGATATTGCGGTGATCCCAGCAGTACCTTCTGTTGTTGAATTAAGAAGATGTCTGACAGTGATGCACAGCTAGCTGCAATGTTTGAAATAAAAAATTCGTGATCTCATGACATGATGCCAATAGCATTGTTGGTATGTAATTGTAGAGGCGAACAACTCAATACATTATTTGAAAATATGGCTGTGGGCCGAAACAATCTTGCTGTAATTACAGGTTTACTTTTGTTCACTTCTCTTCAGTGACTTACCCAATCACTGCCACAGTAACATTGTTTTAGGACTGACGCTTCCCCTTAAGTCCACTATTGCAGTGTGATGTGTGGAAGTTAGTAAATGTCTGCAGTAGTCTTGCTTCTGATAATGTTTGGATGCAGCTAGTTTTAAAAGGTAATATTGTAGTGTTTGTGAGCGTTTGATAGATAAAAAGCTTTTGTATGTGGATGGTGTCAGTTTATACTTGTTACCAACAGCAATGTGTGCGAGTTACAAAAACACGTGGTGAATGATATCCGAGCCCTCCATTCACAAACCCATATTGACCAGCATGGTGAAGTATGGTCAAACAACCCACATAGCAAATACAAGCAGAACTCCAGAAACCCCAAAAAATTTCACTCAGCCATGCAGTTGTGTTTTAATAATGCACGAGGAGACAATGGCAGCACCATCCTTCACAATGATGTCAATCAGACTAAGCCAGATGCAAATATAGGTTTAAATCGCATGGTTAATTATCTTTAATGAAATAGAATATGAAAACCATTGTATAGTCATTAGTAACGTATTTCAGTAGCTACATCATTACCAAAACATGAACATTGAAAGTTAGTAAAATCTTTCAGTGCAATATATGTTATGCCTCGTAATTCTGTTCAGTATGATAATGTGCCAAATTATTTTGAGGTTACAAAGGTATATAGACAATACAAGTGCTTTTAATTCCACAAATACATACGTAAAATCATTTTCTTAAAGCAAAAATCACAGGACATGATATACTTACATGGTATGGAGGTGATTAGGTTTTTTTTCATTTGTTAAGCCTAAGTATTAAATGTATTGATAACAAGCAGCACATTCTTTATTCCATACACACAACAGTATGTCGTATAGGCAGCATATGCACTCTTTCGTATTAATAGCCAGCCAATGTCAATGTCGCACTTTTTTTCCAGCATGTATAATCAACAGCATAAAATAATGAAATAAAATGTGCAGAATGTTTTCCTTTTTACATTTTCGCATCGGAACGCTGTTTGTCAGAATTATGATTTTCAGCAGCAACAGTTGCATAACACATTTGCTGACCAAACCTTGTAGGGGAAATAACCATTAGGCCTTTGTGTAAGAAACATTTACCCAGGAGTGCCCCAGAGGTTTGCAAAATCAACAAACTGCTGAAGTTGAGATTAGATCCAAAGTCAGTTATCAACCCCCTTACCTTGAAATGCTTAATGCAACATATGCATTCTACAATACATATGCAGTATTTGCCAGATTGTGTGTATATGTAATTGTGTGTTGTTGCTGAAAATCAGTAATGGAAATTGTTAAAAAGAGTAGCGAACATTTATTATCCACGAACCACATTTGTAAAGTAAGTTGACAAATAAGTTTCTGATGAAATATTTACTCTTCCTATTTTAAATTAACATAAACCTTTACGTCAATAAATCTGCTGGCAGTAGCATCACCGTTCCGTTGACTGCGCTAAAGAACGTCGGCTCCATTCCTCTCCAATGCGTGTCTGCTCCACCGCCTCCACGGACAGCAGTGAAGCGCGCTCAACGTATTGTCTAATTTTGAGCTGAAATTAATTCGAAGGCAGCGATATATAATCGGCGTGACACAGCTTGAGGAGTAGGCCATCAGCAGGGCCAGCCCTCTGAGCGTCCTGTGCAGGCCGGGCCGCGACGACAGCCACTCCGCCGCCTCCTCGTTCTCGTGTGCGGTGATGAGGTAGAAGAGCAGCAGCACGTAGTACAGCATCCAGAGCGAGAAGTGCGTCAACACGGTCAGGCGCACGAGGCGGAACGTCGTCGCCTCGGCCGCCTCCTCCTCGTCCTCCTCCAGCGAGCGGTCGTGCGGGCCGGGCGGCCGCTCCGGACGCAGGGGCCGGCGATGGATGCGGCACGCGAGCATGAAGCTTGCCGCCACCCCGAGCAGCGGCACGAGGAAGCCGGCGAAAAAGTTCACGGCGTCCACCAGCCGGCGAATCTGTAGTCGTTGGCAATCGAGCATCTGGTCGCCGTTGTAGCCGTCGGCACCGTCGTAGGCGCCGCCGCCGTCCTCCGAGTCCGCAGGGTCGGCCCGGCAGGCGAAGAGCAGGAAGGCTGGGAAGACGGCGAGCAGCGCGCCGCCCCACACGAAGCTGCAGAGGTGGCGCGCGTTGTGCGCGCTCACCATGGGATTCCGGGGCAACGCCGCCGCCAGGCTCGCGTCCAGGCTGAGCAGCGTCAGAGAGTAAGCTCCGACGAGAGCGCTCACGCTGAAGATCACGAAGAGGACGAGGCAGGTGGGCAGCTGCGTCTGGGCCGACGGGAGCTCCGAGCCGCTGCCCGAGCCCTGGCGGTGCCAGAGCAGCTCCGTGCCGAGCATCTGCCCGACGGCGACCAGCAGTTGCAGCAGGTTCGCCAGCGCCAGGCTCACGAAGTAGATGTCGAGCGCTGCCATGGAGGCACGGTGGTGGAGGTTCACGAAGACCAGGCTGAGGTTGTAGAAGAGGCCCAGGGGAAGGAACGCGACGAGGAAAGTGACGGTGAACACTGGAAGGGAGTAGTTGTAGGCCTGGCACAGGCCCTCCGGGGCTGCGGCTTGCTGCTGTTGGGGCTGCAGCTGCAGGCCGAACTCCGAGCCTGAGCATGCGTTGAGGGTCTGGAGGACAGGCTCCCGGGAGCAGCTCCACATGGCGCTTCGCACCGGCCTGCTCGGCTTAACATTCCACACTGCGAGGTCAGGGGTGGCTCGGAGCGTGCGTGCAGGATTACCGCTGAGCCCGAGCGGCCCTCACATGTTGCTCGTTTGAGATTCTGGCCCTGTTCAAGGAACACACAGGAGTGGCGTTATTTGTGTAACGTGGTTCGTTTTTCCGGCATAGAGGTGAAAACACGCGGCCAAAAATCTGGAACTTATCAGGGGTTATTTTTAAGCATTCAAAAGCAGTAGTCGGCTTATAAAATATCCACTTCTTAAAAAGTGACATTAGCTGCTGTACAGCCAAATTATTTACAACCCCTGACCGGTGACCAAAGCCATAAAACTGGCATGAAACACTTAATTGTGGTTTTGTTTAAAATGCCTTGTAAAAACCATTTACTGGTGCGAGCAAGCGATTGTATAAAATATCCACTTCCTACCTTTACCAACTACAATTAGTGCTTTGTAATGCAACTATCCCAATATAGGGGGCTGGTCACGACCTCCATACTCTCACTTCATGCTGAGCTGTCAGCTTGAAACGCATTAGTCACCTCGCTGTTATAAGCAGCTCTAATTTAGCAAAACTATTACAAAAATAATTCACAATCATAGCGACGAATAAAGTTTAGAATGCTCAAATGTGCGTTGGACTCTGGAACAAAGTACCAACGTGCGTTGTATGAGACGGCGCGACAACAGCCCATGGCATGCGTCCTATCTGATTCGAGAAATAGTTGTATTCCGTTTGTTAGCCATCACAGTACATGAAAACAGCACTCAATTGAATCGAGTCAAAGTCAACGGGAAAACAGTGCAATGCACTGACCTCTGTGCCACCACTTCGCATCAGCAATATACTATAAAAGTTAGCTGGGTTATCTTTTTAAAAATCTTTTTCTTTCTGATGTAGGGTTGGCTGTTTATTTTTTTTCATTTGTCAAAGCATCCTGCTGGCTTAAAGGCACATGTTTGCCATTCACAAAACCCCAGGTAGTTAATAAATAGCTGAAGTATTGATCGCCAAGTAGTTTTTTTAGCTGAAATTATCTGCAATGTTTACAAAAGGTGTGGATGCAATAAAGTTTCAAAAGAAAAACCTTGATTTTCTCAGTCTGTAGAAGTTGTAGAATGTTCACTTGAATGTTTACTTAAAGTTTGTCAAACAAAAAAAAGTAGGAAATGCGTATTTAAAGTATTTGAAAGCTTGTCCGTGGCCATCTGCTGACAAACATGACCTTGGTTTAGAGAAATTAGGGGACGAAGCTTTACACGTGGCTAACATTCCATGTTATTGATGTTGCGCTGGCCGATACGTGTGCTGATTTCAACGGGAGAACATTTTATTCATTTTGGTACCGAATGTTTTTTTTTCTTCATAACATCCACACTTTTATCAAATTGTGGCTATTCCCTGTTTCGCCCTCGCCCCCATGTCCATCCATATGTAAATATAAATGGCTACACCAAAGTTAGTTGATTGGCACATCAGTTGTGGTGAAGTCTAGGTTCTTCCACCTTTTCTGAGCTGACTGACCAGCATGGAAGGGTAAGTCAAATACCCTCCTGGGGGGGGGGGCTCTTTTCGAGCTCCCCTAGGTTCGAATTCGATTCGATTCTTCGAAGCGTGATGGTTATATGACAGTTTTAAGCAAGCAATTGCATGGCTGCACATTTACAGTATGTATGAAAACAAAACCACTGTGCAATGCAGTTTGCACAGGACCTTAAGCTAATGTGAGATTTTAAGCTTTGCAAACAGATTTCAAAACCTCTGAACGCATGTCAAAGCCAGTTTTCAGAATCGTTTACCTACAGCAAACACAACTACTGTCTGTAACACGTACTGCTTAGCTGGCGAAATCAGTCGCCAGCAGTTTTCCACATCAGCGGATGCAAATATTTGAAATAAACGACGATTTTTCTCTCATACCACGACTGTTATCTGTGGCAACCTTTGGCGCTGTTAAAATCCCTGTTATTCACTGCCCTAGTTTACCAATTATTATCAACTTTTTCCTGTGGTTAAGTGGAGTTATTTGGGGATTGTCCATGCTTCCAGTCAACGTAGTTTTAGTAGCGTGTCAGTTCCATGATGAATGTCTGTTTTACCGCTGCAATTTGGCGTTTAAGTTTCCTGGGCTCATTTTGACATTTCTCTTGCACGGTATCCATGCCGCAGCCTGCGCTCCTCCACGTGTTGAGAACCTCTGGGGGCATTAACTGCTTCGCAGGTCACTGACTTGTGGAGTAGCTTTCACGGGTAATGCAGGCGAGGGTTTGTGCAAGGGGGTGGCCGCCCTTAATTGGAGGGGTTGAGGAAACCTGTTGGGCCAGTTGCTAGAGCTACTCTAGCACTGTAAACCTTTATCAGCAAACGGCAGCTGCAGTTATTACCAGACCATATTGAGCCGTAACAAGTCACTGCATGGTGCTGATGTAGTGTTTGGTCCATTATTGGGGACAATTTGTGTTTTGCATGTATTGTAATAAAGTGATTATTGCAGCCCCATTGCTGTTTGAATGGGGAAATGCTGTGCAGAGATTGCATGCTTTACATTCACTCAGCAAATGCAAATTTCTACTGACTAGAGCGGCTTTGGAACCAACGATCCACCGATTGAGTAAGATCGATTCTTAAGCATAAGATAGGCGTGTATGAATTCATGTTTTTTGATTTGTATATGTTGTAATGGGTTCGCATGACACCTCCAGCCACTAGAGGCCAATAAATGCACAAAAATATTCAAGAAAAAAATAGATTATTGAAATGAATCTGTACTCAAAATCGGAACAATTTTTCGAATCACTACACCCTTAAAGTAAAAATGTTTTAATTGTTATGATTTTTGCCTAAACATGCTCTTCGAGGTGAATCCTCTTAATTTCAACGTGGTCTTGACACTTGAATACTGCACCACCACGTCATGCAAATAAAATGTGGCTTTTGTGATTGGTCCACAGGAGAGACAGGGGACTTCAGCATAGGACCGGTTTTTCAGGTCTGCTTTTGAATAAGCAGAAAAAATGCCATCTGGAATGTGTCATGTTGCAGTGTAAATGCATTCAAACTTTTGAATGTAACCACAATTGAGAGCAGGAGTGGGGCAGACGGTGGCATCTGGAAAGTGGAAATGCTGTTATTACAGGCACTGAGGAGTGCCTGACTGGATGGGATCTGATTTGTTTTGAGAGCTCTCTTGTTAGAAAGGCACTGAGAGCCAAATATGTTAGGGATTTTTGTGAGCTCACTTATGCATATGAAAACTGACCTCTGATGTATTATGCAATTTACTGGCTTACTCTAAACAGCTGCCACATTCGAACACCAATAAAAACACAGTACGAATACAATAATGTAAAATGTCAAGTGGTGACACAATACATGCATGTACATTATCATTTTAAAAGCTGTGTTAACAATAATAATAATAGCATTTATAGAGCGCCTTTCAACCGAGGGTCACAAAGCGCTGCACAAGGCCATGGAGAGCACGGCATGCCAGCAACGTCAAGACAGACAAACTGAGAGTCAAGCAATCGCGATACATTATAGGACATAGCTCATAAAGACAGCAGAATAATATAAATAATAATAGCAACTACAGAGCGCCTTCTACCCGAGGGTCACAAAGCGACCATGTTAGCTTCATGGTCGTCAGTGTTAGTAAAAATGTCCCCCCTTCTTCTTCTTTGCGATTCTTCAAAGCACGATGGGCAGCTTCTGGA
>JAZEWU010000004.1:6601322-6634071 GCA_036362915.1 Geotria australis | reverse complement strand
ATGTGATTGAATGAATGTGCCTTGAGCTTAAATATGATATTTTTGTCATACCGATATATAAATGTGTTCATCGTTCCATCCTTGTGTGACTGTAGAACACTTTTGTTCCCTGCGTCAAATGTTTTTTTTTACATGGGCCGTAACAATCGTCACGCGACGAGGTGCTCGGCAGCCGCTTATAGAAGATTGAAGGTTATAAGTTGAAGTGTTACACAAGTTTCTTTTTCGGAGTGCATGGATTAAAAAAACACATGAAATATTGCTTTTACATAGTCTGCTATGGGAAATGCCCTGCAGTCAACAGTCAACAGAAATATATAGTTAGATAATTACCACGTATTTCTGCCTTTAGCTACAGAAACCAAACACTTGTGATGCTGCCAAACATACCAGAGATTGATACGTTGCGTCTGTACTAATGCAGTTTTGCCTACTTGTTATCAGCCTCTAGCTTCCCACCGCTGGGCAAAGGCTTTTTTCCCCAGATGTTTAATTCCCTTTGCTTAGTTGCTCCTGTCTAGTAGTGGCCTCTAAAATATATGGTACCCTTTCACTGCTACCGCTACTGCTGTCTTTTGCTGCTTCTTTTTCCTTCTCTCTCTGTCCCTTCTGGAGTTAGTTTTGTGTCATCTCAATGGTGGTTTTCCTGACATATCCTGCCTTCACAATGTGTTGAACAGCACTCTTGTGTTCCTGGTGAAGGTGCTTTTAGTGGTTCGTGAAAGGTGATCTGTAGAGAAGCCCTATGTGTCACTGATGATAATAATGTCGTCTCTCAGGTTGTGGTGTCTGTAAATGTTTGTTTGTGTGCCAGGTTTGTATGTGAATTTTTGAAATGGCCTTTTGAAAAATATGTACACTGTTGGTGACACTGTTGAACTAATCAAAAGACCTGGATAGAACCTTTCTTGGTATTTTTCAATAGTCATTATTTTGCAATCATGGCAGAATCGTGGCTTTAAGATGTTGCTTAATTATAGCAGTGCAAATTAAGTGCATTTATTAAATTATGGTCTGTGACTTCACCAAAAATGAGACTGAAATCTGAAGTGAATTTAGAAAGTATCTGATGGGTTTAACTTTTGTTACATTGCGCTCTTTCCATATCTCCCTCAAAGCATTATGAAAATTAGACAGCTGTAACGGCTTCCAAATGCGGTGGCATAATGTAAGAACGGGCATAGTAGTTCGCGTACTCTGTTATGCGGTGAGGGATTTCTAAACAAGTCCAGTTTTCCCCCATTCATCAACCCGCACTGACCAGCTTGGTGAATTGTGGTCAAACTACCTCCCTTGATCGACATGGCACGACAAACCATTCCTAAAGAAATGGTTTGCTAATGGTCTGCAAATAAATGTATTGACAATTTAAGAGTGAGTGATGTCGTTTTATGGAAAGCGCATTATAAAATATCATGCTCTGCTTCAAAAAAGTATCCTTGTTCAACCGTGTGAGTACATCAACACAATGCCATGTTGATAAAACACCCATGTTTTTTTTCCTTCGGCTGTTCATTGTGTCAGCTGCAGTGCTTAAAGCAAAGGAGATATTGAGTTTCTGTTTATTTGCTGCGCCTCCAAACAGACCTTGTTTTTGAGTGCGGTGATGTTTTAACATAAACATTCTCGTGTATATGTTCTCTTCAAAACATCAACTATACATGCTGACCTTTCATGGTCGCAGAGCCAAGTTAGGAATGTGGGCATGGAAAGAAAATGTAAAATGTCATGCCTCATGTTGTCACGTTGGTGAGACTGAGGAAGAAAGTTACGGAATTTTTTATTGCCTACTTCCCACGAATGGTGTTTGGCTCAGAAACATGGGGCTTTACAATAAAAAAATAAGTGACTAAAACACGTGCAATGCAACGTGGATAGATTTGTGCTTTGAATTACATTGATAGACACCTGGATTAGAGGATATACGCAGCCAAATTACTTCATTAAAACGCTTGAAAAAAATAAAATGTGCTTGAGCAGAAAAGGTCACCAGAAGGGATGGTTGCCGATGATCAGGATTAGTGATGTAGTCGTACCCTGGGAATGCAACGCGTAAGAAAGGATGCTCTCACCTTGAAAGTGGATGGAGTGATGGAATTGACTCGTGTGCAGGAACTGGTTAGATCTTTACATTTCTGTATCGTGAGAGATGGTGGTGGTTGATGATGATGATTAATCAAGTTTTGTAGTTTTCATCGTGATGTGGAAATCGTAGCTCAGATGATTACTCATTCATTTGCAGCGCCTATCCACTGCAAATCATCGTGTGGATATTTAGTCAGGCGTGCAGCTTAGCAGTGAGAACTTTCACGTGCCTGCTACATCTACGAAGGAATACGGTTTAAGTATTCTGCGTATAGGATTAAACGTGAATCCGTCTAAATGAATATACACTCATACGCACTAGGAATCTGTACCGTGATTAGCCACTGGCCTTCATTAGTCTTGACAGTCTTGTTTATCCAATAGCTCATGAACTCAAACACTCATGCCTCTGTTTTCAAAACGCGCGTATTGTTCTTATTAATATCATTACAAATCGACAAGCGTGGAAAGCACAGCACAGTTCGTGTACTTTGGAGTTGATAGTGAACGCGCACCGGACTAAAACTGATGAAGTAAATAAGAGGACTGGAACAGGTTAAGAGTGCTTTTGGAAATCCTAACATAACTAGGAAACACACCAACGTGCATTAAAGAATATGTTTTAACACGTGTGAACTAGCTAATGTCTTCGTTCAGAAACCGGGTCACCAATGCCCTTTATTTAACCCCCGATGTGCACACGAGAAGCTTGCGTGCATTGAGCTACATCTATGTACAGCAGCATACCGTCCAACTACCGAACATCAATCCCTTTAAGTCTACGTGAAAGGCGCTCTATGAAATGCTATTATTATTACATTTCACGCCATCGCCTGCTGATCAATTGAGAGCCATGTACATTGTTGTCAAACACAATAAAGTCCTGTGTCAACGACTTACAACCAAGCTTGCGGGTAATCAACGGAAGCACTCGGAGTTTAACACAGCAGTAGTAGTAGTATTGCCGGAAGAAAAAAAACACCTTACCTGTAACTTGCTTTTCCCCAACGCATCCTGCAGCAGAAATAATGCTCTCTCTATCCTTCTGTTTGTTTCACCATGGCTCGGCGGTCGTTATTTACTTCAATCCATTGACATCTCCTTCGGTTTAACGACAACAACAACAACAGCAGCAAGCACTTTCGCGTCTATAAACAGCTGCGGCGCGTCGCGCCAAGCACGATTACTCTTGAGCGGCCGGTCCCCTCGGCACGAACAGGTGGCGTAAACAGCAGCGTCGAATCCCGCGCGCGACGAATGATGTCTTCTTCTTTCTCAGCCGGGCCGCTCAAAAGCCTTGTTTGCGCTGCTGCTGATAATGCTGTCGCTTGTGCTGTCGCTCGTCGAAGCTGCCGCTTGTCAAGAGCTGACCGCCGCTGAGGGCGAAGGCTGGCTTGCCAATAGCAGCAAGCGGCCGTGCCCTGATGCACACGCGCTTTTAAAATCCCCTTGGTCGAGCAGCCACCCCTACTACATCTCATTACGAGGCTTACCCCGCCTCCCCTCCGCCTGCCCGGCGTCCTGATCGTGGCTGGGTGGTTGAGCAAGCGAGCGGGCGGGGGGGGGCTGTGCGGGAAGAGAGGGCATGAGCGGGGAACGGCGTCGGTGGCTTGGCCCCCCGGTGTTGGGTGCATGGAAGCAGGCTGCCGGTGGCGGGTGACGATGGTTGTGGTGGTGATGCGGCGGTAGCTCGGTTCTTATCGCGCTGGGCTACGAACCCGGCTGTGCCCGAGTTCGAATCCCGCTCACGGCCAACACCAGTGACGACTTTCTGAACCGGTTCTGGGACTCCCCCCTAGGTCGACTCAGCCTCAAATAAGTACCTAGTGTTGGTGTGTCAACATTGGTTGCTGGTCACCCACCTCCTCGTGTGCCGTGTCGACCTTCGTAGGCGCTGCTCGCTACCGACACTTGACCCTACCGTCCACGAAGGCTGTACGGGGGGGATCTTTGTCTTTGGTGGAACGGGGAATAGTCGAGGTTGCTGCTGGCAAGGAAGAAAGTCGGGGTTGGAGGGAGAAAAAACCTTAACAAGCTAGAAAAAAAGTGCCCTACCTTGATGGAACCAATTAGATTAGCTGGCTCGCTGAGCTCCCCCGAGAGAGCTGGTGGGGAAGGGGAGACGTAGAGGGGGATGCCAGACGGGTTGTTTTGCTCAGTTGCATTTTTTAAAGTGGCTGTGCATCAGTTAATGCCTGTCAGGGCGCCAGAGCCACATGGCTGCTGGTATCTTCAGGCACTTGGAATGGAGGGGTGTGGGCAGAGGAGTGTGGTAGCCAGTTGGGAAGTTGTTGGTGGATAGAGAGCCTTTGGGACTTTTTGATGGAGAGCTGAAAACATGAGCTTGGGGTGGGGGGGGTTTGTTTTATTTTCTCCTGTAAAGTTGCTCTGCTGCAATCCCGCGGATCACGCTGCTCTTTAACCGCTGCCATTATTGGCACCCTGATGCCGCCTTGAACATTTCTCCCAATTTGTAGCCTGTCGTCTCGCTAAAAATGGAGCCGCAGCCTCCTGCCTGCCTGCCTGCTCCTCCGTAGGTTTGTTTCATGGGTGGCGACTGCACGTACGCGATCGGGCACACTGACGTAAATGGATTTGCTGGCGGGGGAGGGGAGAGAAGCCCACTTGAACCAAGTTCAAAAAAACAGAATGAATTCCCCGGTGACGTGTGCTCTGGGTGGGGTCAGTGTTTCGCCAAAGGCAGAGAGAGAGAGAATAGAACACGGTAGATTTACTGTATTTATTTTGCTTGCACCTTCGCTTGTCACAAGTCTCTCTCTCTCTGTGGTCTTGGATTTGCTAACGCTGACTCTCTCTTTCCTAGCGCCATGTCCATTATTAATAGACTACAATACATACACAACTGTTTGTTCAGGTGTTGGTGAGAAATATATGTGGCCCAGAGTCAGCTCCAGGGGATCTTGGCATGTGCGACGCGTAGCACCTTGCCAGTAAAATGCTCGCCAAGCCGAGTGTGTGGAATAATAATAGTGGAAAAGATGGTATGTGTCTGTGCACAGGCTGTGTTAACACCGAGCAATGCAAAAAAAATGGTGAGAAAAATATTTGGCACAGAGAGAAGAAGTGTCTTGGTTTGTCAATCATGAATTGTAACGCTTCGTCAGTGAACGTTTGGATGGTTTGCGGGACAGAATTTCTGCTTTCCGCATGGAAAGTTGTGCTCATTATTTTAAACTCTTGTTTATGAAAAACATCTCTTGACATTTTCTCTGTATATGTAAAGACCGCCAGTGTGAATTCTAATGGGCTTGGTGAGTGCGGGGTGGAACTCGGTGTGTGTTCTGTCCTGGCCAAGCAGTGCGTCGCAGGGCTATACCGATAGTTAACCAATGCTTCTTCGCGCACAACCGCAGAGCCAAGATACGACGTCTAACTCCACTTTGTTTAATGAAGAAACAGGAATTGCAATTGGGTGGAACGGTGGCGCGGTGAGTAGCGCTGCTGCCTCACAGCAAGAAGCCCCGGGTTCGAATCCCGGCTCGGATGCATTTCTGTGTGGAGTTTGAATGTCCGCCCCTTGTCCTTCCACAGTACAAAGACATGCTGCATAGGTTAAGTTGCCTGTTGACTGGATTGTCTATGGTGCCCAGTGATGGACTGGCGTCCTATCCTGGGTATAGCCCTGCCTTGCACCCTGTGTCTACCAGGGTGGGCTCCGGCTCACCGCGACCGTGTACAGGATTAAGCGGTTTCTGACAATGGATGGATGGATGAATTGTAATAATTTAATGTGCGGTAAAAAGACGATGCTCTTGAATTACCGACAAACACGACTCGAATAGTTTCGGAACTCGTTAATCCGTTTTCCCAGCTTCCACGTGTGGTTCTGCTATGGATTCGATCCAGACTTGATCTACGGACTCGATTACCACCCTTGGATTCTCCCTGCACTAGGATTGAGGTTTATTCTTTATTATCCATCCCTAGGATTCGATACCCCGCAAGCATTTCCATACGCGCTACAGTTAGGCATATATCAAAACGCGTGATGACATCATCACCCAAACGTGTTGCCCAGAGAAATGCCTGAAGCTATGAATTAAGGTAAAGACATGACTGTGTTTTAGAACGATGCTTTTAAAGAGATTTGGTGAATTAAAAAAGTGAACACTTCGATATGTTTGCATGGAAGATTAAGCCTAAGTTTGAGTGTTCGAGAGACCCTTTGATGCTTATTATCGAATGCATTGGCCTTACTAGTTTCCATGTAAAGCTATTTACACGGGTGATAGAATGTTGGACTTATCCCATTTCATTAGTTATTAAATATGATTCATATGTTTATGACCTACCAACAGTGTGGGCTGTCTTCCATCTAGCAGTGGATAGACAATGCCTACTGTTGATAATGTACGATCTAAGATATCCGCTAATTTCAACTTCTGTGAAATGTGCCGTGCATCTCATCTGTGAAATAATGAAAAAATCTATCGTGTAACAAGGATAATAAATAAGTCATGCTTTTTCAGCCTTTCGTCAATCCACTGCCGGAGGAAAACGTCCCCATCCCGTGACGGTCATGGGGGTTCTTTGACCGTACCCCATGACGCTAGCGAGTCCGGGTTAGTGCTTTAGTCCAGGACGCGAGCGTTCACACATCACTTGCCACTGATGTTAGCCGTGGCCAGTAATCAAACGCATGTCACTGGGTTCATAGCGCAGTGTGTTAACCACTGGACCACCGTTACTTCTTTGTACCTTTTATTTAATGAAATGCTTTAAATGAGTGTAATTAAATTAGATTAACAGCATCACATTGTCTTGTCCATTAAAAGGAAAAGCACATTCATTGAGGTGTATGCATCTCTTCTGCTATGTTTATTTCCTCAAGAAGCAATTATTTGTTGACTTTGTAATTTTCACGATACTATTCTCGGACCCAAGAGTCTGTTTAGAAAGATAATTAATCTCCCTAATTATTGAGAATTGCTTTCCGAAGCCTTTCTTTCGAGATAGCCGTTTCGAGTGCTCCCTCTCCGCTTCGCTACGTTCATCTCGGAATCACCCCTGCTTTTCCCGACACTTGACCTGAATCTTGCACAATACATTTGACAGCCCCGAACATGCCTCGTATGCTACAGGTATCATTGTTTTCCCCTTGATACAGAGACACGTGTTGAACAGCAGAGAGCATTGCAGCAAAATCAATAGTTATGCTGTACTTGTATGTTCCTGGGTGATGCGCCCTGTCTTTACCAACCCAAAGTATGGTACAATCACTTCTACAACGTAAGTTGTGTGGGGAGGCCCTCATCCAGTAGTAGATTGTCAATAAAGGGCTGTACATGTGCCTGTACAGACTTACTGGTCAAGATTACCAGGATGGTAAATGGCAATTCTCTACCCCCCACTTAGCCTCGACTCCAGCTGGGGCAGCCTGTCTGAAATGATTACCACCACAGTAGCTCTCCTGCTATAAAAACCAGGATTACTTTAAGTGAAAGTCCTTATTTTTTCAAGCTTCTTGCATTTGTATACAAAAACACTAAAGCCCTTCATTTCCTGCCTCTCTGAATAACATCTAGCGTTACTGCCCATGCGTTGCGTGGAACAGAACTGTTTTTTCTTCAGTACATGGCTTTCACAAACAAAACACATTTCCTTTCTCCCAAAAAACCCCGTGACCAAGAAAACAAACCGAACTATGTAACTAGCTAAGGGCATGTGGGTACAAATTGAAACACTTTATCGTACTGGCACCTTTCAGGCTTATGCTGCAGCACTCAGCTGACGTGCTGTGGGTACTAATGGATTTGTGATGTTGCCGGACAACTGAACTGGATCATAAATATACTCTCCCTGCCCGACATAGCAGCTCATGTCCCATGTGAAGCCTGACATGCAGAGAGGAGGAGGGCAGCGCTTTAAAAGGAAAGTGGTTCATTCAGCGGCCACACCCCAACAAAGTTGTTTTTCGAAGAGGTTTGCTAGAGACGTGTTTGGTAATGATTCTGCCTTTGATTTGTTGTTGTTAGCTTGAAAAATTGGGCCATCCATCCATCCATTGTGAGAACCGCTTAATTATGTACAGGGTCGCGGTAAAAATTGGGCCGTGGGAAATATTTTCCAACGGTAGAAGTTCCGATGTACACGGCTTGCTTTATTCACAATGTGAGAAGTTCTTGGAAAGGAGGGAGCAAATGAGCACATGTACTCATTTGAACAACCCGGATGAAAATGCATACAATGGGAGAAAGCGAATGTCAAAATATCATGCCAGCCTAAACTAACCATAGTCGAGATCATATGTGTAAAAAAGGCTAAACTCGATTCATTTCGGTTCACGTGCCAGAAAGCAGTGATTACAAGCTTTATCCCACGACCCAGCACTCCCTGTCGTTGTGAGCATGTGCATGAATGTGCCATTGGAAAGTGTCCAGTGGCCTAGCAGATAATTTGTCCATGAAAGAAATTCTGGGAATGCAAATGCCACTCTGTTTGAAATAAAAACATTCTTTTGAGTCAAATGCAGATCAGCCATTGTACTTAAATACGGTTTTTTTCATGTTAAAATGAAACACCCTTTACTACAATGCAATTACTTTGCTTTTTCGTGTAAAGAATTCCCCCTCCCCTCTGCTGTCATTTTTGATAAATCATGCCTTGGGCATAAACAAAGCAATTATAAGGGGTCCATTCAGTTTGTGCTTCCAACAGTTTAATGTGCAATGTCAATGAACAAGACAGCCATGGGGCACTGTCTAGTAGGCACTGTCAATAGCACAGTGTATCCCTCCTCTACAAACAGCCACTTGGCATTTGTAGCCTGCACGCAGCATTCCCATTGTCGTTTGAAAAACCCTCATTAGTACTTGTCCTGTTATTCTATTTTTTGTCAACCAGCTGATGGAGTGTGTCCATTGCATTTTATGAAAGGTCATGAAAAGTGCGTGCTGTTGTCTCTTATGCTGTCATTTCAAGCATGCGTTCATTGTGGTATGAGTGATTTTCATTGTCATCATTTTTGTCACCATCCCTGGCCGCTGGATGAAGGCCTCCCCCACGCCCTTGTCTAAGCTCCCGGTCTCTATCAGTGCCATAGTACATCTTACTCCTGCACCTTAACGGATCTCATTGTGCGTCCCTCTCTGGTGGTTGCGGTCGTGGTGGACTTATCACACGATTCCATCGTTAACTGCGGTTATGCGGTGTCGCTCTTAGTTGTCGGTCAGTGGTCGAGACTTAGAGATGGAGCGGCAGCTGCAGGAGGGACAACACCCGAGAAGACCTCCACCACTGCGGTTATTCTTGAGAAAGGCGAGTTGCCTGGAACATTTACATGCTTCTTTTCTGTCAGTGACGGTATAAAAAATCTGTTCATATACTCGATTATCTATGATTAATTACACTGAAAGGACAACTTTATCTAGAGGCAACCAAAGATGCATTTGGTTCACGAAGTGAGAAGTACAGGACACAGGTCCGATCTGTTCTGACTGACGAGGTTTCTATGATGCGGTGAATGTTGGTCTCTGGGTGATTTTTTGTGTCACAGTTCAAATGTAAACGTTCAGCCCTTTGTGTCACTCTATTGTTGGTTGAAGGCCTCCCCGTGGCGTCCTGGTTGTAACGTCACCATTCTGCTCAGTGTTTTTGGTTAAGGGTTGGAGTGGGGGGGGAGGTGGGCCAAGACGGGTTCAGATATCACTTGTAATTGTGTTAGCCTTGGCCAAGATTCGAACTCACGGTGCTTAGCGCAGTGTGCTAACCACCGTGTCACCACTCGCTTAGGGTATCACAGCGTGGTTAAGTTATTAAATGAAACGCCTGCAACAATACACTTTGTAAATGATCACTAAGGATTCACCCTTTGATGTTACCATTTGAAAAGCCACTGACAGTCCTGTGGTTTTTCGTCTGATATGTACTATTAACTCGCAATATTGTGTAATATTGCACGTGCTCCTTTGCGGTCGGTCTTGTAATGAGCTCCCATGAACTCAAAACTGAGGAGACGGAACGTTGGAATGTGTTTGGCTGCTTTGATATTTCTGGAAGATTAAGCACCTTCGTTTTGAAGAAGCTGGGCAGCCCTGAACCGAATGTGGTTATTTAAATACATTCAGTGGTGAATGAAGGGCATTTTAAGGATTTGGAAAACCTAGCTTTTCAGTGGACCAATACCAGTGAAGGGTGTGTGCTGTGCCAAAGCTCCCTTGCTTGGTTTCCTTGCGTCATCCTATAATTGATAATTTACTAATCGCAGGTCTTGTGACTCATGCACATCCTCCTAATATTTCTTCTTTATTCTGTTCCATGTTATTGCGCAGCCTTGTCCAAAGCATCATGACCAGCAGCATTACTACTATGCTACTATACCTCCGATGATTTTATATGTTGAAGCGGTGGTTAGTTCAAACGTTTGTGGTCACAGGAATCCTGCATTCAAAAGCCTGCAAGCTAACTGTGTATTTTCTGCCGTAATAATAAACAGCTGTACTGATGTAAAGTTTTCACGGCTCGATTCAGGATGGTTGCTCTTCAGAGCTTCCAATGAGGAAGGCGATACGCTGGGAGGGAGAGAGGGAGAGCGCTCGACACAGCTATCCCGAAAGAACAGCGCTGAAGAGCAACCATCATAATAAACATCTATCTATCTATCTATGCATTAAAACACATAAAAGCAAAACTCTGACAAATATGTTTTAGTCCATTGGCTTTAAGACCAATACTTATCCAGCAGTACCTGTTTTGGCACGCAAATTTTGGACCCGTTTCGACCTTTGGGTCTTGTCAATCAGTCAGGACAGGCTTATTAAATACATGCTGCTGGGTTACCAGAACCAAGGGTTACCAGAACAACACAGAGGGCTATATTATATGACACAGCATACTCGGTTGCACCCAGACACACGGAACTCAGGACACCTGAAGACGCCTCCAATGTGGGAGGCGAAACGTCGCGAAGGAGAGAGAGGCAGTGCTCAACACTGCTATCCCGAAAGAACAGCTTTGAAAAGCAACTATCGTGCATAGAGCCGTGAAAACCTACATCAATACAAGAACATTCTACCTTGACGATGAGCTCCTGTTCAGTGCAACATGCTACATTTTATACAAAATCATTAGAGTTGTTGTGGAGTGTAATGAACGTTGCCATTTGCTAAATCATGTACGGTGGTACTGGTGAGCATTCATTCTGTACAGGTGTAAACAGTCACTGTTGGATTTTTGGCAGTCTTTTTACAATGAGGTGGAAATATGTAATACTACATGAGCTCACAAAACACTTTACAATAAAGGGACTTTTGTCACCTTTATGAGGTACTGGCAGTACAGTGAGCAAGGCATTGCACTGTGTTGAACTCCACCGTGGGGACATGAAGTGCTCTTATCTCCTGTGGTGACGTTTCGCCTCTATGTGCTTTCTGCATGAAAGGCACGCGTTCCTTTTCGTATTTGCCTTGATTGCAATATGTGAATAAGCTGCACTGTGTATACCTTACACAAAGTGCCTTTTCAAAACTTTCAAAATCACCACATTACTGCACCGTAAAGTATACACTATCAGCTGCAATCTGAAACTGCGGTATGCACAGTTCAGCCCAACCTAAAGCGCTTATACACCGACCAAACTTAGTCTTAGCAGGTGAGCGGGTGCGTAAATGCATGCTAAATCATTGTCATCATCATCGCGGGGGTCAAGGTAGAAGCGTTCACGTCGCGATCCCTGTCAGGTAATACTTGGTATTGCCTGCGAATTCTACCAAACACTTCGAGGCCGAGCTGAAAGACAACGATGTCCAGAGGCTGACCATCGTGCTTCGAAGAATCGCAAAGAAGAAGATCATCATCGCAAGCCATGGACAGTTCGCTGCTGGATTAAGGACTCCGCAAGCCGCTTCCATCTCTCACGATGCCACGGCGTAATATTCCACCTGGCACCATGCTGCAGGAATTCTGCAAATGCATAACATTAACTTGGAGGAGTTCGCCAAGGACAGGCCTGAATGGAGTGCAACTGTGAATGAAGGCTGTGAACACTTTGACGAAGACAGATGCGTAGACGTGTGGTCATGCCAAGTCGTTAGTGGGCTCTGCACATTCCAACGTGACATCCGTTCGTGACCTTGCTGTCCACGCGATCACTCGGCGCACCCACGGAGACACACCGCGAGATGCTGTGATGTCACAGTCGCCTTTGACGGACAGCCGTGTATATAATGGTAAACAAAGATGGAATGATTAAGGAGTGGTGGACCAATGTGCTCCTACTCAGGCAGGTGGCTTTCAAGAGAGGGCCTTTTGAACTGGTTTCATATTAAAGTGGCTGCATTTACCTGCAATAAAGTATACATACCGCATTCGATTCAGGGTTATTGCGTGAACCCATTTGGTTACTTCGTTTGTTCGACTGTGTATATGCATGCAACAACCTGTGTGTGTGTTCTTGCATTATTGTATGCTCGCATGTAATGTCTAAGAACGCGTAGAGGCGATAGAAGAGTATTGAAGATTTAGAACAAATGTACAGATTCAATTAACCTCCTCCTTTTAACAGCCTTAATTTCTGTGAATCCTATTACCCATCACTGTGAACCAGTCTTAAAAAAAAACCGTTGTATAGGTTTATGTATACAACTATATACGTTTGACTTTTAACTGTAACGGATTTACCTAAAAATCTTAATTCAGAACAAAAACAAACTGCGGCTTTCACAAACCTCGAGGCTTCTTTTAACCATCAAATGTGCGCCTATGTTAAGAGTGCTTACATCTGTGAAGCATTTACATGAATTTATACGGAAATGTATTAAAGGTGGCCTTTGTTTGAGCTTTTTTGCATTTCTCCACGTGGGCGTGCTGTGTGGGAGAGATAATGAATGGAGCCAGTGCCAGCAATGTCAAGAATGTGAAGCATTTTTCTATAGAGAAGTGTTTACTTTTTGAGAGGTTGAAGTCTGAAGCATCTTGACCTGTAAAAAAATAGCTGTAAAAGGTGTTAAAGTGAAGGGACAATGTGCAGTGCATAAGGAGAGATAGAGGATATTGACTGCAAGCGGGTAGTATGGGATTTGGCAGGGTGAGGGTTTAGCACTCTGGCACTTGTTGTGTTCAGGGCACCACAGCCAGTAACCTAATCCGACTGTAAAATAATGAGCCCCCTCCTCGTGTGTGAAAAAAATGAACGGTCTAAAATGATTTAAATGTGAAAACAAACCGGAGCGGCAGCGAATGTGCATTGTTATTTTCCATCCCGACTTCAAAGCAACACGTGCCCCCCCCCTTTAAGCGTGTCCTTTTAAAAATCAACATTAAGATAAAGTGTACAGCCTTCCATGTGACTGGAGATGATGTGAAAACAGATTGTAAAATAGCACAAGGAGCCAGCCAGACCTTTCCTCTGAGGTCTCATCGTTATTTTCATCTGGCTGGCTCCACTGCAGTACATCTCCCAACACGCTCCTGACAGCTGCACTACCCTTTTTGGAAGAACTCAGAGTAATTTACCGGAACAAAACTGAATGGCATGGGCAGCTCATGGGGCAGTGGTCAGCCCCTAAACCATTGTTCGCTCCCATGTACATTTCTTGAAACGGAGAGGTGTTGTTCAACTTCCCGTAAATTACAGAACCCCCGAGGGAAATGTCAAATGACCTTCCCAGCATTTCAATTAGTTTGTGCGTCAGTGGACAACGTTTATTTGAGACTTTACCTCCATGCCGTGTTTTTATTTTTCCAATCCTTTGCTTTATTAGATGTCAGGCACTAGTTTAAAAGACATTGTTGAACGAAATGAAACGCAATGAAGCTTCTCGTTACGATGATTCTCGGCCGGGTAGCAACGCAGTGCTCGCCTTGCTGGATTTGGGTCAGAGAGGGCCAGTTTGTGTACATGTCAGGAGTGGTCATCGTACAGGATTCTGGCCCTATCGTAGGAATGTCGAATTTCTGTATAGGCTGGACAAGTTGTTTTGGCTGGGATAGTTGACGTACATTGACGCATGGTGATTCAACTACATTGTTAGCACATATATGTATAAACCTCCTATCCTTGTACCTGCCACTGCTAACCACAAGCAGTCATTTGTTTCATTTCACTTTTTTTTTCAAGACTGATAGTTTTGTGCCAGAGTGGCTAACCCTGTGCTTCTCGGAAACATCACCTGCGTTGGTATGTCGTGCTCGCCTGAGTGAGTGAAGAATGCTCAAATGTTCTGGTTTATCGTAAACTATTTAAATGCCGTAGTATTGTGCAAGTGTACTGTATTCTGTTACATATGGAAATGCCATTAACGTGTGCAGCCTGACTGCTAGTATGTGACTATGTTTGTCACTCATTTGGCGAGTTTGCACATGGTTGAAAATTCCATTCCCTTGGGCAATGGTAACCGTAGCACCTCACCAAAGCACAGCAAGACCTTGGGAACCTTTTGCAAGAGTAGGTTGTTATATGCTGATGTCATGCAAGAATGTAAACGTTGAAATGATCATAAAAACAAATGCAAAAACATCACTAATATATTGAATGCCTATGTGTGAGATGTCTCTGGTTATCTTTCCAGAAAATATATTGTATCTCATTGAGAATTTACCTGCTCACATCAAGAATATGGGTTTGACTGTAATATTGTGTCAAAACCCCCCAGTTTTCTCTTGGCTGAATGCTCGTAGTTTGTTTTTGAAGACTATGGTGGCTTTTTAATGCCTCCACTCCACAGTACTTTTGCCTTTAAACATTTGTGCGTTGAATGGATGAGCCACATTTCGCTTTGAATGTGACCACAGCGTGATGATGCAGTGTTCTCCAGACCAGTGAAACATGCCCGGGATTTGCGAGCATTGATATGGAAAAGGAACGAGGCAGAAAATGATTGCATTCTACGGCCACCCTTACCCGTAGGTGGCGGCATGAAAATAATGCGTCATGTCTGGGTGAAATTCCGGCCAGCAGAGAGCACAATGGTTAGTGACAGGATGAGACAGTCTTGAGACGTGTTGCTGGTGTGAGCCTGTGGTTGTTCAATCTCCGCTCAGGAACAAATTGTGCCTATGGGTTATTGCTTAATGCCACATTAATCTTCATGAGTTCTGAAAGTTGTACATCATCGTTTCCTCCATCACGTTCAGCCTCAACCTTATTAATGCCAGCGCTGGCTCATGATGCGATCCAATGTCAGCCGCAAGTGATCTACACGACCACACACTTGATTCTCGTGTTCAGTTCGCTAGTTATCAAAGTCGGTCATCTTCTCCAGCGTTTATACATTAGGTGATATCAAAGTCTATTGTTTACATGTCAGTATTTGTATAAATGTCATGTTACCGCTTGTTTGTTGTTTGGCAAAAAAATGCTGTCGCGTTTCTCTGTTGTTTTTTTCACGAATTCAAATTTACCTACTGCTCCAGCCCACAGCTGGGGCAGCGCTCGACACGGCTATCCCGAAAGAATAGCTTTGAAAAGCAATTATCAATGAGAAGTTCCCGAAACAAACACACAAACTGTCCACCTATTATATATCATAATAATAATAATAGCATTTATATAGCGCCTTTCACCCGAGGGTCACAAAGCGCTGCACAAAGCTGCAGAGATAACGACATGTCAACAACGACAGAGCACGGAAAATCAGCAATACATTTTTTTTGGGTTTTTATTTTCTTGAAGAGAAAACTGCACAACAACTTAAACATGGCCATTGTTATGAAATTGCTATCTTCATAACCCGTAAAAACCAATGGGTTACCTGAGTTTCACGTCCTTTAGTTTGTCAGCTCTCCTTAAGTTCTGTGTAAAGTTATGTTTGGAATGGAGTCCATCACCCTCTGATGCGAGGAGGTATCATGTCACAGTGGTGGATGTATGCTTATCTATAAGATAGATGTTTGTTATTGCAGCAGAAAATATCCAGTGAGCTTTCAAGCACTGTTAAATCTAGGTTTGGAATATTGAGCAATGGTCAGTTGTGAATTACGTTGTTGTTGTTTGGGATGTCTCCTATTAAGAGGTATGAACATTCCAAGTCTCAAATGACGATTTGCCTTTACTTCTTTATTGTAATAAGCAGTGTTCATTTTCATGCTTGATGCTAAAAAGGGTTAAATAGCGATAGAAAAACAAGGAATATCATCGTCTTGATGAACCGTTTAAATGTATAACTCTAAGGAGGGTCTGGCGTGTGGATAATATGGCCAATGACATAAATCCTTATTACATTAGGAGGCAGGGTGCTCTCAGGTCATGTGTGCATTTCAGTCCTTTCAGAATATAATCTTAATAATTGACTGATGTTATGTGATTGCAGAAAAACCATAACGAGACACTATAGCCTACTTTGCAAACAAACATTGCCCATTGCTCATTTTGTGTGTGTGAGCGCCTATTATTCTCTCCTGGCAGTTTCTTCAAAGTGTTAATCCTGCCACGTTAGCCCCTTGTTGCGTCTTTACTCTGGCAAACGTACAGTGGCGCATTATTTCACTTTTATGTGAAAAAAATAAAATGACAATTCCCTTTCTGTTTTCGATGTGCTGGTAGTGTATTCACTCGCTCAGGGAAGCTCCCAGCTCACAGAGCGATATAGCCAGACATCGGGCCAAACAATGCACGATACAAACCGAAAACACGGCGCAAAGCTACACAGCACAACCGCGGAAAATGATACTCGATTTGTTTTCAATCTCGGCGCTTGGCACAGGATCACAGAGGCGAGGCTGCGGCAGATAAATGCAAGACGAAGACCAGCGAAGGCGAGGAGGATGTCGTCCCAGAGATGTCAGCGGAAGAAGAAAAAGTGCTGGAGAGGAAAGTGAAGAAGTTGCTGAAGAAAGCGGAGCGGTCGAAAGCAAAGGGAGCGGCTGCCACCGCGGTCAAGAGTGAAGAAGCGACCCCTCCTTCTGCAGCGGAGCTCTCCTTGGAATATCTCAAAGGGTAATTGAAGCTGTGCACAATGTGTTTCGTTACGGTACATGTCAGCAACATCTGTGGCCGAGGTGCAGGAAATAGTTATTCACAGGAAGGTGACGCAAAAATATGGGGTGGTGCCCATCTTAAAGTCAGTGTTATTTGTATTAATATTTAATCAGCTATGAGGCCCAGTTTGCATGGAATAATAATTTTAAATTTCTAACGCGCAGATATTGATTCACTGTTGAAGGTACTCATTCCACGAGAGAACGACTCAGAGGCGCGAGGAAAGCACAGAGAGGCGGCGGAGGCAGCCAGGCGGTTTGCCGTCGCCACATTGCCACACACTGCTTCCGATATATTAGGATGTTATCGGTTAATTAATTAAGGAGTATTTTTTTAAGTTGTGGGAGGAAACCGGAGAGCCCGGAGGAAACCCACGCAGACCAGGGGGAGAACACACAAACGCCACACAGAAAGGTGCCCGAGGCTGGAATCGAAGTTGCTCGGGCAAGACCATTCTTTCTGTGAGGTGCAGATGTTACCACTGCGCCACCCTGCCGCCCAGGGTGGCAGGGTGATACACGAGTGTCTGTGTGTCTGTTGTGGGAAATAAATAAGCTGCTTCGTTGTTATTCCGTGCACGCCCAGCTCGTTAATATTCACGAGATGCTATGCCGATCTAGTTAATATTCATACCAGCGGCAGGCCCCACGCGTGGGCTGCCATTGCAGCCCCGTTACAGTAAAGACACGGTTGAGGGAGCCGATGTTGGGAATCGATACTTTAGAATCGCTCGCATAGTGACTCATGTAATAATGGAGCTTTTGGTGCCAGATAGATGTGTATTTATTATGATGAAAAAATAGCCATTGAGCTTGAAAGCTCCCCACGCAACTCCTGCCACACAACAAACACGCAAATTGACAAAAATACAAACTAAAAAACTAAGGAAACTAAACCAAAAGATCACCATTTACACCGCGTTACACGTAAGTGACCAAATACAAAATTAAAATTGTATATTTTTACACGTAAACATCAGTACATTCGATTTAACCCTCGATTCTAATCGGTGGTGAGAATCGACTGCCGCGTGGATCGATGGCTAGCAGGGTTCGATCCTATTCCCAGTACTGCACAGACCGGGAAGAAGCACTTACCTCAAAAGATGGCACCGACGTTTCGCTGGCATTACAGCCAGCATCATGATGATGCTAGCTGCATGTGCTCATTCGTTTGCTCCGGTATATCGACGGGTGCACTTCACTTACATACAATCACATGACCTGAACTCACAAACAGAACCTCACTATGAATAACATTGGTCATGAAAGCCTTCGAGTTAATTTTACCGGGAAGAAGGTTGAGGGAATCGATGTTGGGCAGCCTTAATCCCCCACATTCTTATGGCAGGAACCAGTTTCTCCAAAGGACATTTCTAATGAAATATAGCGTTGAGTTAATGTTATTTTGTTAATGCTCATTATATTATTTTACGATGGGTGTGTTCAGCGCTCTATGATCCCTCCATGAAGGGTCCTATATGTCAACATTATTATTAGTATTTTATAAGAAAGCGATCAAACGTATGAAGCAAAAACCTCCAAAAACGTGTCTCGACTCGGTGCAGCTTTCCTGAATACAGGGTGTTGTTATGTATGAGGTTTTTTGGCCAAATACATTTTGCCAAAACCTCAGGATGTCCCAAAGGAAGCCAAGTTTGTGGAAATGTTTTTTTTACTTTCAACATTTTTTTTCCAAGTCACATTTTGAAAGTCAGTAGTTGTTAGCCTACTTATACACTAAAACACGTGCATTGTTACGATTGTGTTTGCATTTTGTACAGATGGGATAACTAAATAATCTGCACATGTGCGCGCAACAAAACGCGAGATATTTTCTCTCTGTATTATTGTGTTTACAAGATGTACAGCTGTACATTGAAATCTGTGCGTGTTTACCCTATGGAACACTGTACCGCACGCCTTGGTGAAATCTTAACATGTCTTTGAAGAGCAGCAGCACGCACACAGGTTTAACAAAATTAACTCCGTGTGTTTATTTTTTTTATTTTATAGAGTTCTTCAGCGTTTTGTAGGTCAATAGTTTTGTCATTCACAGAACTTTCAATGACCTTGTGGTAGCAAGTGAGATTTGTGAGTGGGCCGATAAGAATGAATGCCTGGAGATATTTCCTTATTCTTTTATCGCTACTACCATGGGTGCTGTTTCGTGTGAACGTGACTCGTGGATTCCTACTCCCATGTTGAGGGCTCGTTCTACCAGACTGACCGTATTCCACCATCATGCATTCTGCAGGTTAATTTCCAGTTTCTTTTCCCAAGTTCTAATAACCTTGTTGAATACAAAAAATTACCTGTTCAATCTTACGTATTGGAACTTTGAATGTTCTTTTTGTTGCTGCCATTTTGGGTCTGTGCTCAGCAACTGTAAATAAAAAGACAGTTAAATATAGGTGTATATTACGTCGCATTTGGGATATGCATAACGCTGATTTTTTACAAATCTGTTATTGGAAGCACATTTACAATGACGTCAACATCAATGCGCTTTTAGAACTAATGTCGCGTCATCAAATGTGCTTTGAATTTTTTTTTTATTGTTATCTATATAATTTCGTGGACACTTGCAGCCAAAGGTTGTAGATTTCCCAGCTGGGTGATGTGATCACCATTTTATTCAGCTGGCAACGCGTAGGCTTTTTGATGATGCAGTGGAATTCTTTGTTTGCCCAGACACATGCAGCCCACTTCTCCTGAAAACATTCCAAACTAATATGTGCTGCATGGTGAGCGCATTCATGCATCATCTACGCATGTTTCAGCTTGCCATCCATCCATCCATTATGAGGGAGCCTATGCCGCAGACACAGGGCGTAAGGCACGGCTATACCCAGGATGGGACGCCAGTCCATCACTGGGCACCGTGGACAATCCAGTCAGCAGGCCAATTAACCTATGCAGCATGTATTTGGACTGTGGGAGGAAACCGGAGTGCCCGGCGAAAACCCACGCAGACACGGGGAGAACATGCAAACTCCACACAGAAAGGCACCCGAGCTGGGATGCCACGTTTTCTCTTTTGGTAGGCAAGCGCTTTGAGTTTCTTTGAATTATATATGTATAATAGGGCTAGGTAAGTGTCAGGTCACCGATAATTTCCTGGCCTCTGGTTGGTTGACAGTCCACTAGATGGCGTACAAATTATCTTATGTTTATTTTATTCAATCTCTTTTTCATTATCACGCGGATTGTGTCACGTGACAAATCTGCAGAGGATTTTGCCAATCAGCTGTAGACTGTTCTCTCGGCTCAGCTTATTGCATAATTGCCATCTAGCGGTCAGCACAGAATCTGACCTCGGCTGCCATAAAGGCCAGTGCATTTAATTACGATATGTTGTTAAAAAAGCAAAGTACAAAATAACAGGAGGCAACTCTTAAAATAATGTGAATACGTGGATCTTCATGCAGGGGATGGGTCTCGTCGTATTATTAATAGAACTTGAAATTGACCACTCTTATTGTCAAAATCCATTGTTCTAGCATGGCATATTTTTATTTTTATCTCATTTCACAAGCTGACACACCTTCTTGTCGCTATGGTTTTTGGTGGTTGGAATGGGTTGTTTTTTGTTCAGAAATTGGCGAGGATGTTTTAAACGTGTTTTTTAGGTCACGAAATATGATCCATGTCATTATTAGCATCGTCAGGAACCAGTCTTACCGGCAAGGGAATGCTCAGGGAATGCTGCCTGTAGAGTTTTTTTTGTATCATTGCGTTGCTGTTCATTATTGCGTTGCTGTTCATTATCAAAATATTTGTTCAAAAACACTTCACCCTGCTGTCGCTCAACACTGTCATTCATTTAATCGTGCTCTGCCTTCCATACTAGCCAGAGCGATACCTACATTGCAGCTTTTTTTCTACCCAGATATCATCTCAGTACTAGCCAGAGCTATACCTACATTGCAGCTGTATCTCTACCCAGAACCACTAAAATGTAATCAGTCGGATGCTAGAAAAGACAGATTAAAATGAAATAGCACTATTCCTTGATTTTGTAGACTATGATAAGACATGAAATGCTTTAGAAACTGACACGGTCATCCATGCTCCCAAGCTAAGGCCTTGTAAAGGATGGAACAGCTCGACTGCAATTTCATTAAATTAACTAAATTCAGTTCAGAAAAACAGATATGGTATTTATAACTTGAGATGATAGCTCGTGAAAACTGGACAAGACACATAAAGGAAAAAAACATGAATCTAGAAAGCATTTATAATCTTAGATTTTCGACAGGCAAATTTCTGCAAGCTTCACTAATGCTTGCGGCTGCTGAACAATTTTTCTCTGCATGAGGGTTGTTGACCCTATGTGCGACCTTAAGATGAAATCTTCCACAAGTGTCTGTTGCACAACCCTGCAGCAGGAAATATTAACGTTATCCTCTTCCTGTACGGTACATTCACATTTATGGTTATAAACGTTATCTACTATTATTTGTCAAAATTAAACGTTAATTTGGCTAGAATTAATACCTTTCGTATTTTTTGTTACAGTTGGGCCACAGATAAGAAGCAGTGGAAGTTTCAAAAGCTGCGGCAAACTTGGCTTCTCCAACACATGTACGACACTGAAAAGGTACGACGTTTCAATAAATGTGTAGGAATTTTTTGTTCCTGAATTATATTATTGGAAGTGTCATCCTGATATAAATTATTTAGCAATTTCATTCATGTTTAAGTACCAAAATGAAGCGATCATGCTTCTAATGGTGTTTGTTTAATCCTTGAATGTTAAAGGAAACTGGATATTTGCCAAATGTGAACAGGATATATGATTTGCACAACAGTTTTTGCATCAGTTTATTTATCTAAATAAACACGACTCTAATTTTTCTTTTCAAGCCTCATTTGTACCCAAGCCATATGGCGTAATTTAATATTATTACAAATTAATTCTAAGTACGTGTTATTACTTGTAAGTTTATATTTGTGTATATACAGTATATGAGGGAGTCGTGACGTAACATTTTTCCGCCGCACTATGAACTCGTCGATTTCAGTTTTATTCACAGACATGGTTATCATCAGTGGCAAGGACTACGAGAATGTTTCCGAGGCCTCCACCAGACTGACTGAGCCTTGAATGATTACTCAGAATGGTGTATACATATCAGCACTTTGGGCATGGTACTGGGCAGGGTCGTACCTCTCGTGTGCTATACAGCCCTTAATAGGCTCTCTCAAACAGCACTTGGCCAAATCCTCTATGTGGCTACAACAATGTATTTGTCTTGTGCCATTGCTTATTTATTTATTGATGGATTGTGTCACCTTCCGAGATTACCTTTCATGCAGCTCAGTGTTACAAAAACCTCCATTAGCACAAACCAGTCCATTCCGGTGAGCCTTGCCACTGCAGGGTGGTGCAATGGTGACAGTTTTACCTCATAGCAAGAAGGCCTTGGATTAATTTCCTATCTCCAGGTGCCTTCCTGTGTAGCGCTTGTATGTTCTCTCCCTATCGAGCACAGGTTTCCTTTGCATTGTCCGGTTTCCTCCCATTGATAAAAAAGCCCCATACAATGTAACTAATTAGTATTTGCCAAACATCCCCAATGCTACATTATTACCTTCAAATACGCAATTGGATTACAATTTTCAGCGTAGCAATCCACTGCAAAATACTTAGCAGGACCCCTTAAGAAAGGAACATGGTTAGTCTTGGATAAACGAGCGTAACATTTTATGCACACTCCAACACCGATATTCGTACCTCCATCCATCCATTATCAGAAACCACTTAATCCATTACAGGGTCGCGGTGAGCCGGAGCCTATCCCGGTAGACACAGGGCACAAGGCAAGGCTACAACTAGGATGCGACGCCAGTCCATCACAGGGCACCGGGGGCGATTTAGTCAGCAAGCCAATTAACCGATGCAGCAGCATGTCTTTGGACTGTGGGAGGAAACCGGAGTGCCCAGCGAAAAACCCACACGGACACGGGGAGAACATGCAAACTCCACACAGAAAGGCCCCCGGAGCCGAGATTCGAACCCGGGACCTTCTTGCTGTGAGGCGGCAGCGCTACCCACTACGCCACCGTGCCGCCCGGTTTAAAATCATGGTTGGTTACAAACAAATGTAGAAAGAAAATGTTTCAGTGCTCCAAGAAGCATGAAGAGATTGCATGCTTGGAGTTTCAACGGTATAAATAAGAGCAACATCTGGAATTGAGAACGTGCAAGCTAAAGACTATATACACTTAACGAATTTAAGTGGTCTAAGGACACATCGGTAAAAAGTATGGCAAATGATCAACAATAGTGACGGTGAAGCCAAAATTAAGACACACATTCGGAAAGGACCTCCACTAAGGATATGGAGCGATGAAATAAGCCTTTTTACTTCCCAGAACCATTAAAGAGAGCAACAGCTTGGGGAGTCCTTCATCCGGCAGTGGATAGATCATGGCTAATGATGATGATCATATTACTTGAAATGTCCATGTCATGTATTGAACCATCATCTTTAAAATCCGAGGCTTTCAGATCCCTGATGTCACCTCAGGTATCCAAGTTTGCATTTATAATGATTGTGATGAGCTCAACCAAACTACTAATTATTGGACGAACCACTCTATCCTAATTTGGTATTTGTAACTTGATTCAGCCATACCCAACCCTGAGGGTCTCATTAACATCAGACAGAAAAAAACCCTCTAGTCTCACCCCCGGCTATTTAGCACCATCATTAAGAACACCAGGCCATGGAAAGTCTTTGAATAGATAGTGGGAGAAACTCATTAATGTTTTGTTCTGCTTGTGACCTTAACCAGATGAATGCGCTGTGCAAGCCAGAGGGGGTATTCCGCTGATGGAACAGAGCTCTGCTCTGTAACTGATGCCTTAAAAACAACTGGCACAAAATGCAACTGACCCCCCCCCCAAAACGCCTTTAAGCAAAATACAGTATGATGAAATGTACGCACGTGTACATATATACAAGATGTATAGCCTCAATAACAGTGGTTGTTGCCGCTTGATTGTGTATGGTGTGGCCAAAATCGTTGAAGAAGTATACGTTTTTTTTTCTGCAGGTGCCAGGTAGATCATTTTTATACATTACAAGTCAATGCTCGTAAATTAATCATAGCAGAATTTCTCCCTCTGGCACTTGTTGTTGGCCTGCAGAGTATCAATGTCACCACGTGCTTTTTTTCCCCAAATAGGGTTGAAAGTGCTGATGCTGTAGCTGACAAGTGGCGGTCACGCTTTGTTGTTGTTATTGTGGCACAGGTGCCGGACAGCTATTTCCGCATCCTGCTGAAGTATTTGGCCGGGCTGAAGGGCCAAGCCAAAGACACCACAATTGAGAAGGCAGAGTCCCTCGTGAAAATACGTGAGGAGGAGAAGGTGAAGGAGGATGCGGAGACGGAGGGGGAGACGGAGAAAGCGAAGGAAAAAGGCAAGTTTATTATTATCATTCGATAGATATTTATTATTACAGCAGAACAGTACCCAGTGAGCTTGCAAGCTCTCAATCACTAACCCTCCCTCTCTCTCCCCTTTCCCCCCCTCTCCCCTTTCCCCCACTCTCTCCATTCTCTCCCCTGTCTCGTATGTAAATAAACATCTATCTCTCCACCTCTTACCTAGGAAGTGACGGCCATCTTAGGGGACGCTGGCAGATTTTTGCCGCTCTTAAGATTGCCAGTTTCACGACCTTTCAGTATAATCGAAGCAGCCTTAATCATTTAATTAGTTTTGTTCCTTTGGTTTTATTTATTTATTTTTCATTGTTGGCATGCCGTTCTCTTCGCGGCCCTTGTGCAGCGCTTTGTGACCCTCGGGTGAAAGGCGCTATATAAAACGCTATTATTATTATTATGTTAAATAATATGTAAGTGTTGTATACCCGTCGATATGTTGGAGAATCAAACGGGCATTAAATTCGGGGTTGAGTTTATTTAATGCAGTGTTGGATGCTGATAACGTCGCAATATTCAAACAGTGGTAGAATAGTAGCCTTTACCAAGTGTAGGCGGAACCTAGTTGAGAAACAGTGTTTATGTCTATAAAGAAAGCCAATTTTTATTTTAATCCTTTTTGCAATAAAATCAATGTGAGTAAATACAATAGTTAAAACGTATGGCCGTGCAATTTCTGAAGAGGTACACTGAAGAAGATGTACAATATGATGCTTGCGGGCATCCACTTTTTGAACTTGTGATGAGTGAAAACCTCTATAAAAGGTCATGGTCAGTACTGTGCAGCTTTACCATTTGAATTCATATGCAATAAACAGAGATTTAATAATGTGTTGCTCAGAATTTATATTTCTAGAAGTTGGTGGTAAGAATGCCCAGGTTATAGCCTAATATAGTGGAATATTGAGCTATTTTCCATACTTAAAAAAATACTTTGTTGTTTGGGATTGAAGTGCAGTTGAGCCGTTTTCCAGGGAGGCCATGCAGCGAGCTGTGCACTTGGGAGTTTTCTCTGGCCTTCAGGGATGATCTCTTAGCACATTTTCCCGGCTTTGACCAGAAATTTGAAACATACGCAGCACCTTCTCGGATGATTGAAAATGTGTGTTAGCTGCTCTTTGTTCTGCTATATACGTGCTCTTGATGTTTTCTTGTTGGTGTTGCAGGTAGTAACATTGATGAGAAAAAAAAGAAGAAACGCATTCGACAGGTTCTGAAGACGCTCTCGTGATTTATGTTTCGTGGTCATCGCTTCTCACGGAATATAAATGAACTTGATTTTCAAATACACATGCAACCTTGAAAATGAACACGTGTGGTCTGGAATGTTTTTTATATATATACGGAGCAGTCATATATTACTTGTCAGGACCATGATGTTGTATTTATTATAAGAACATGGTTTTGCAAAAATGAGGGAATGTTGCTATTGTTTGAAAATAATTTATTTTTGCAATAAATGCATTTTCCTTCTTAAATGTTCTGAGCATGTTTTAAACTATTTAATTTTAAAGGACTACATATGCTGAGGCATCGCTTAAAACTGTAATACTTTCAAATAGAACTATACGTTACATTTGCGGAATGGAAAACTAATAACAGTCTTGGACCTTGCACATACTGCATATATCACTTGACAACACAATTCGGCAATGGATCCTCACTCTAACATCCACTACATCCTTTCACCTGCTTGCAACGTTGCTGAACGTTAAAAGCATTTGGGATGAGTGATGATGAAGGGCGTCTCTCTGTCATCCTTTGTTGAAAGGAATGTGCATTAAGCCCACACTGAGCACCATTTATTGTATCTCACTATCCTCAGCGTTTACATTAGAATGCTGGAATTGGAGCCTGTAGTTTCACTTTACAACTAAAAGCTGCATTTGGCACAGCCATTGTCGAAGAAGAAACTACTTTTTAGAAATTCTAAAGCTTCATATGCAATCTTTTCTATTTTCTTACGGGGTTAGTTCAATTGAAAACTAAAATTAAGCACAGAGTACAACGTTGGCGGAGTGCTTTGCGCACCGTGGCGCAGTGGTAACATTGCACCTCGCATAAAGTCCTGCCCGAGGCGGTTCGATTCCCGCCTCGGGTGCCTTTCTGTGTGGAGTTTGTGTGTTCTCCCCGTTCTGCGTGGGTTACCTCCGGGTTCTCCACTTTCCACAACAACAACAAAAGCACTCATTAATTAATTAATAGGCCGAAAGATAATATAGAGGACGCAGTGTCCGGCAATGCCAGCTAACCGCATGGCTGCCTTCCCCCCTTGCCGCCTCTCTGGGGTTTCCTCGCGCCTCTGAATCGTTCTCTCTTTAAATTAATACCTTCGAAATGTAATTAATATGTGCGCATTATAAATTGCGTTTATTATATTACTGTGCTACAGGGACGTGCGGTCAGGGGAGGCAGAGCCTCACCTGTCATACTCCAATGAAAATAGCTGTTACGAAAAGTAAAAAAAATAATGTTAGATTTTGCCACTGATCTGTGTTATAAATTTCGTTTCTGTATGATTCAAATTATTGTTTATAGGCAAAATCGCCGTATGTGTAAAACATTATTTAGGCTCGCTGGTCTCGTCATACAACTGCAATGAAAAAGCACCAGGGGAGGCAGCTATCACATCTGCCTCACCGAGGGGGGGTGTGTCTGGAGCCCACGTCATTGATATTAGCCATTGACCTCACCGCACGTCACTGCTGTGCTAAGAACTCAGCTTACACTGCTAAGAACCCAGCGCGCCCCGAGTCCGATTAGGGCCACGCATGACATCAGTGGCGAGTGATGACTGAACTGGGGCCCACCTTCATCACGCCACACCGACAAGCATGACATGGTGTGGGGAGACATTCATCCAGGAATGGATTGAAACATGGTACTGTTTGAGTGTGGGTAGGTCGTCATAACTATCACATTTAGCTGCAGGTAACCGAATCCGAATCGTGTCGCATAATACAAGGACCTCAGCGGTGACGCCGGAAACGAAAGATATCCCTCCAAACATAATGGTTCGCTGACAAGTTCAGACAATCAATCAGCACCTTACAGCTATACTCGGCATCGCACGTGTTACGACAACAAGACAATAAACAGAAACCCGACCAAGCAACGTCAACGTGAAGACGGTGCACAATATAGCATACGCGGAGGTCATTGTCAGATTCCCCTTTTCAGTGACTCGCATAGCTTAGAGGAGTATCTTGTAGAATAATGTCACGAGGTGAAAGACACGGTTTTGGTGGTTTAGAGCTTATTGTCGTAGCCATTGAGATGACATTTGTGGATTGAGTGGTGTGCTCATAGATTCGCTGTTGACTATGTCGATGGTAGACATTTTTCAGCAGAGACCTGTTGTTGGCGTGCAACTGACCTTCTAATGGCACGATAGTGCAACGGCCGCCCACGCTGGAGGGTGGCTCATTGATGAGATGGCTTGATGAGATTGGCTCAAGATTGCTCAAACTTAACTTAGATCGTGATGTCTTAGGAGGCCTTCATACAGAAGTGAATAGATCATGGATGATTGTGATGCAGTATGCAATGAGTTTAAGTGACCTAGAGCCTATAGCGGCCACTTACATTCACTACTGTTAGAACATAGATTCTTGAATTCCTGCGGCTGCCATTTAATAGTAATAGGCTTGGATGTCTGTACTTGAAATACATTATTTGGTTGCTTTCAAGATCACAATATCTTGAAAACATGCTACCATCTCAAATGATTAACAAATGAAATAAATCAGAACATCAATTTTACTTGGCTCCCATGCTGAGAGTTTTACTTCAATTGTGTTTCTGTAGAATACCAAATGGTGGGGTCTCCACAGTTTGCTGCAACTCATAATCCATGGGAGTGAAAATCCTAAAATCCACAAACTTTCATGGACGTTTGCATTTTTTAGGGCAAATTAAAGCTATAATCGGTGAAAAATGTGCGGATTATAAGCGGCTAATTCCTGATAAAATGTTAAGAAAGCAGGCTGGCTACTTTGAAGACTTGCACTCTTAAAATTCAGGTGACGGCGACGCAGCTCACGGATAAAATAAAGACAAGGTGCTTAGAAGGTCTACGCCTCGACCTGCTTCTGTGTGAGGATGACACGCAAGCTCACCAGCCGATCCCAGCTCCAGCAGCCGGTGGAAGACGACCCGGCACGAGACGGTCCCGGGACTACTGGCTGTGAATCGGCAGCTCCTTGCATGACGCCGGAGGCGTGTGCCCTCGTCTTCATGGCGTCCAAATCGACGGACGTGAACGTGATACAACACCCGACGGCACAGCCTGACACGATGCCGAGTGGGGTGTCACAGAGGTTGTCCACTGTCGTTCTGCAATGGTGTCTAGCAATAACTGACGGCTGCGGTTGAATCTTGATGAAGACGTAGTAAAAAAAAACGAACAAAAAAAACACAGATATGTTATGTATTCAAGTGTTTGCCGCCATAATGTAGCATTGACTTTCCCCGCACACATTCGACGTTTCTCCTGCCTGTTTCCACGTTACAGCCTGCACCCAACCTAAACGAATATTGAGCCCCTCAAGGGTAACTGGAGTTATAGGTAGGTGATGGATGTAAAAGTCACATTGCCATCTGCTGGCTGATTTAAAATACCGGCGTAAAGCGTGCAGTGCTTCGGACTTCACTGGTGCTCTCATGCTAACGCTCAATCCATGAACACCCAATGGTTGACGTTACTGTGTGTTTTTAAGAGTGCCTTGCGTGATCACTTTATGGTGAGTTTGTTTCCAAATCATCAACAATTCATCGCTCGCCTCTTCAACAATACCACGTGGACTCTACAATAATATTTATCCTGCCTTATGGACATGGTGCCCGTAAAGTGTGGAATTTACTCAAATGCAAACATGTCTGTTTTTCATTTAAACAAAACACACTGTGCTTAATAATGGGGCTCAAAGTTAAGAGGTAGGTAATGTAGTTTGCACGGTTTAATTTTACATTGGTTCACATTTGAGGAGCTGAATAGCTAGGGCTCAATGAATTTGGCGACCTAAGTTAATTTCCGATTTCCTCTCACAGTCCAAAGGCATGCTGCTGCATAGGTGAACTGGCGTGCGGACTAAATTGCCCCTGGTGCCCTGTGATGGACTGGCGTCCCATCCTGGGTGTAGCCCTGCCTTGCACCCTGTGTTTGCGGGGACAGGCTCCGGCTCACCGCGAACCTGTACATGATTAAGCGGTTTCCGAAAATGGATGGATGGATGGATGGATAAAATCGGTTGCGAGTGACATCTCAACCTGTCCGTCTGGCTCCCCGGGAAGGTCTTCATCCAGTAATGGATTGACAAATGTCCGTACATTAATAATAATAATTATACTTCTTAAGGATGAGCTAATTTAAACAAAGCATGGTAATAACGGCACGCAACGTTCAGAGAGAAATACGTGTTTTCAAAATATACTTATCAGTTAACTCTATGAATATAGCTTATGTACGTTACAATTTTGCAATATAACCGTATTATAATTTCAGCAAGATAAATTATTTTGTGATAGACTGAAGTCTGCATTTTCAATTACAATATTGAAAGTTTTCATTCATTCATTCATTTTCAGAAACCGCTTAATCCTATACAGGGTCGCGGTGAGCCGGAGCCTATCCCGGCAGACACAGGGCGTAAGGCAAGGGGAACACCGAGGATGGGACGCCAGTCCATCGCAGGGCGCCTGGGGAAATTTAGTCAGTACGCCAATTAACCTGGCAGCATGCAGGCCACGACCATTCTACAGCAGCTCTACAAATTAATACAATACGTATTTGCGAATGCTCATCAAAGGTACACGCTATTTTAAGGTGGCACGTTTAATACAGTTGATGAAAATGTGGACTGAGCCAGATGGGCAGGGTACATGGAGAAACAGGAATTTAATTCTGTCAAAAGCATGCTTGTGTGTACAGGCAGCTGTTTTACACCGACACAACTCGAATGTCTTGAAAATATTTTAATTCAATCCAGATGTGACCCTGCTCCGTGACCTTTCAGAAGTTCATGTGGTGCATCTGCACACATTACATAATCTTTACTTCATTCATCACACTCGACTTAACACTGTGGCTGTGTTGCTGCTGTTAACACAAGACCTCTCAAACTCTGCCACCCTGCTGATTTCAATACCAGACTGTTTGGTTTGAGTCTGTGGCATGCAGACCAACAGTGCGTTATCACTCCAGTATCGAGAAGTACCCCTGGGTACCCCTATAGAATGTTGGATGTGCAGTATTTTAACCAGGTGAGAACCTGCTGAACTTGCAATACATTATGTTCATCCCACCTGGTTAGGTTTGATGAGGATAGTCGGGTACCTGGCGTCTGTGGTCGGGTGGCAGGAATTGATTTTTACTGAGACCTGGTGGAATTGTGTTCAACTTTATTCCGGTAAAACTGCACAATATTGATCTAGGCTGATGAAGAAATGTATCCGTGTTTTTCCTGCGAAATGAATGGCAACCTTGCAGTGAAGTATGGTTAAATAACCCCCATGACCAGCACGCCATGAAGAGGCCCTCATCCATAAATGGATTGACATAGATGTACATGTTTATCAATTAAATCTGTTTATATGTTAACTTAACATTTCCCAGTTATCTCAGGGCCCCACAGTGTTCAGTACACTCTTCAACAATAAGATCAATCAATCCCTCTGCAATTACGAAGTTCCATTGCTGGAAATATCAATAGACTGCTTTTGACATCAGGAACATAAAGGGCACATTCTCAGCGCACTGCAGATATATATAGCACAACACGTTTCAGCCTTCTGATGCCTCCAACGTGGGGGATGTAACGTCGCAGAACCGAGAGGGAATGCTCAACACGGCTCTCCCGAAGAACAGCGATTGAAAACAATTATTATGCATCGAACCGTGAACATCTATATCACAACATACTGTACTATGCATTTTTGTATAGTCAAACATAATTAATGAATAATGTGATTAATATTTTTATTCTCGCCTTCACACTCCACTAAAATGATACTTATTGTCTTGGGCCCACTTGGCTTAAAGGAAACCTGAGACAGGTGCAATTAAGAATTGCTTAGGGATCGAACCTAGGTTGCTGGGGATGATATCACAATGCGGTAGCCACTATGCAACCACTCCACACAACACAGTACTGTACTCATTTCGCAGCACCGCATCACATGGCAAATGTGTAAATGCGAGTCGAGTTGTTACATATCATGTTATTCTCATGCATTGTTCTTTCATAATATCATACAACAAAGTAGCGTTCCTGTTAATATAGATGCAATGCAATCGTGTGACAAAACAAGAACTCTAAAAGTAGTTGTTATGCCTGCATGTGAATGTTAAATGTCACATTGAGTGCTTCCACATGGATTGTGTTGCTGTCACACATTATCAGCGATGCAGGAATGGGACGTGCTGCAGACTGAACACCACAGACCTGCAAGGGAAGAAGAGAACGCACGAGCAATACTTAGTATGGGCCTCTCATCACTGTATAAAAATAATCTACGTGTCACAGCAAATCATGCCGAGGCAGTTTGATAGTCAGACATCTGCTGAGACAAAACAAATCTACAGACAGAACACCCCCCTGCATCAAATATGAAGCAGATGTTTGGTGTTGGGATAGATTCACTCTGTATTTTATGGTCTTTATGTCTGGTCAAAATAAAGAGGAAATGCCACGCCAACAAATCATCTCGTGTCAGCACAATCGCTGTGTGTGGTGCAATAAAATCAACATATCAAGAGTGAAGACATTTCCAATTGTTGCTTTGTTTAAAATCAAGAAGTAGAAAACATGCTTCTTTTAAAACAAAAGATGTCTTACGGCTAAATTTTCTGCTAGTATATCGATTATGTTAAAAGAGAAAACGTTTTACCCTTTCTGGAAAATATACAAGTGTTAACATCTTAACGCACAGCATAGACGCGTTTTACAAAACATCAAGTTTGCAAAAAAACACGTTTGCATGTTTTGCCACAGACTCGTGTGGTTCTTAAAGATCTTAACACTTGTATTATTGCCACAAAGGGTAAAACATATCCTCTTTTTACGTCAAAATATTCGTATGAACTGTCTGACCAGAGCTGAACGATTAGTGGCTCAAGTGACGCTTGCTGTTACACAGCATTACCATATAAGCGGATGAACAAAAATGAAACCTTTTTTGGAGATGGTTCATCATCGGTGTTTTCCGTGGCTACAATAATAATAATAATAATTTCAATTTATATAGCGCCTGTCACCCGAGGGTCACAAAGCGCTGC
>JAZEWU010000004.1:6577957-6601233 GCA_036362915.1 Geotria australis | reverse complement strand
AATCAACATTGAAGCACAAGACAAAGACACACGCAATAACAAAAAGATCTTAACACTTGCCTCATTGGTAGAAAAGGCAACAACCTTGTTATTTTTATACATTATCTGTACACTGACAAAAAGGTGCTCATAGTATAGTCCTGTGTTTGCCGGGATAGGCTCCGGCTCACCGCAACCCGGTACAGGATTAAGCGGTTTGTGAAAATGAGCTGAGATAGCAGACAAGGGGGTGAATAGGTAACACCACGCCCAGCCGATTTTTCTCCCCAAAGCTGATGTTCACACACCGCACCAGGTACTCATAAAGCAACCACGGGGAGGTCCAGGACGAGTTCGGATATTCATCACAGACGTTGGCTGGGAGCAGGAATCAAATTCGGGTCACTGCGTTCATAGCACCGCGCGCTACCGACCGCACTAGCGCTCCGCAGTACACGTTATCACGCGCAGACCGTGCAGTAGTAGCCCGACTGACTTCCAGATTAAGGTGCAGTGCTTACTGCAAAGAGAGAGACTATATCAAGGAATCACAATTAAATATTTTACAGCATTGAGATACTATTAATCAAATAAGTATAACCACTAGGCCAGCAATGACACATCATTACATTTCCACATCAATAATTTCTGGTAAACCGGTAAAATATGTTTAGCAAGCCACATGCTACTGAGAGGCCGATAAATAATAAAAACAGCACAACGTTTACTTGCTTTGAACAATTGCTAACAGTTAATATGTGTGCATGCATGGCCAATCTGCCAAAGGGAATTGTAATTCATTTAAATTCTCAGAGGAAAGTTTGCTCAGCTTCGCCCCCAAATTAATGAAATATGTGGAATATTTGTGGACTAGTTTGCCCAGTTGAATGAATGAGAAAGAGAAATAAGCAAGTGGTCATTAATGCACGAATCAGCAAATCTTTCTTTCTTTGCTTTAAAAACGTTTCCGTTGCAGGTCTCTGCTGAAATAAAGCAAGCGTGTCTCGATGTCTGCGAGTGTGCTTGGCGTAAGCCACCAGCCTTCGTGGCACACACCAGCGCATTGAGAGTACTGCCGTCCCTCCCACTCTGTGGGTGCGGTGTGTGTGTGTTTTATCGGAAGCAGCCAGAAAAAAAGCAAAGAACAGTTCTGAGGATTTTTTTTCCAGCCAAATTTTTTTCTCTTCCTTCTGGGGTGCAGAGCAGGGATCTACCAAAGAGGGCCTCTGCCTGCGCACACAAGGAACCTGTTAGGAAATTGGAGCAAGGCGTCGGATTAAAGTGTATGTTAAGGTGAGTTGCTAAACGCTCCGTGTCTTAATGATGTCGAAATTAACGTGAGAGATGCTGTTCGTTTGCGAAAGTCCGTAAGAGAAGCGGCGCAAGGCTGTACAGTCAGTGGCTTATGCAATGGATACATCTGTTTCTTGCTATTTTTCAACAGTGCAAAGTTTAAACATCTGCCAAGAAACACGTCGTTCTTTTGGCGTTTTTCTGTTATATAAATGTGTCTTTATCCGTATTGTATGTTTCGTTTGTATTAAGCTATGAAATGCACTTAATTCGTCTTTGATTAACTTTCGCCCATCGGATTGTGCTTCCCAATCCGGTAATGACGGTGTACTCTGTACTTGTTTATTCAGGTCATCATTTTCAAAAGAGATTTGTTGACTTGGATCGCTTCCCCAAAAGTGAAATTTATAAACCTCTATATGTAATTCTTTTTTCTGTTTAATGACATTATTTTCTATAACGGTGCTAACGGCAGCTCTCTAGTGGAGACACGATTTTCTCTAAATAAATTTCAACGAGAAATACTGCGATGGTCAAACGCTTCAATGGCCCCCCTCCCTCACGGCGAAGTCATGACAGTGTTATTGGTATTATTATATTTATCTTAATTACACTATTTGTGTTATTACAAAATGTAATCAAAGTATCAACTGTTTACGTAGCAAGTTTTATTTTGTTTGTAATCTCACATGCTTTTTGTAACATTCCATCAGCAACGTGGCGTCAATGTATCGTATGATGGATAACAGCCCACGTCTACATCCATTACCATTTACAGCTCCTCAGTCAACCCACTGCTGGGATCAAGGCTTCCTCCAAGCCGTTGTCCCTTGTCGGGGTTAATTGGTTGACCTTACTCATTCACACCGGTCAGTGTGGGTTTGTGAAGCTGGGATCGTGAGGACCGGTTCAAACATTGGCTGGCCATAGACGGAAAGCAAAGTCAAGTCGCCTGGGTCGTAGTGCAGTGTGTTAAGCACTGCACCACCGCTGTAATGGTCATACATCAAGAACATTTTAGGAGGATTTTCTGAGAACTCAAAAAAATCCCCAATGGAGTGTCTGCGCGCAGCCAGCGGCTGTGACACAGGGAGGGGTAAGGAAATGCCTTTCAGAATGCTGAGAATACAGTATGCGCTGCGGCTGCGTTAAACGTTATATTGAAGCGCAGTAAAAACATGTTTTTATTATATTTTAGAAATGTGAGGACGCTGCCCATTTTCCACCTTTTTGAAGCAGTATCCGAAATGTTTACCCCGATAGCTGCCATGAACATGGCTACACGTAACAAACATGCAGCGCGATTTGTCACTCCACTGCTGGATGAGGGATATTTTCACCATTCTGAACTAAGGGTTGGTTGAGCCAGGTGCAAAAGGTGCAGAACAATGGATTTCGCTGATACTGCTCTCTACTGCCCACAATTCCTATTACACCTGTACATCATGTAGTAAATTGTGTTAAAACACATTTGTTATTTGCATGAAGAATACACAACACTTTAGTCTCTATTAAAGAAGCGTCATCCTCTACCTGCCGATTGTGCAACCGGTCTCCCAACTAACGACTGTGTTTGACATGTTCTCCCTGATACACACGTCAATCAGACCACGTGGACACGTGGCGGGCAGCAGAGGACAGTGCAGCAAAGTCAATTTCTCTAACATACTCAACTTCTGTGGTCCCTCATCTGCACTCCCTGCTTCCATCAACCCACACTGGCAGGGTGATGAAGTATGGTCGAACAACCCCCACACATGGCAAGACAAGGGGAGGCTGTCATCTTGCAGTGGATTGACAACAGGCTGTACATGTCCACGCGCAAGGACTCTAGACATCGAAAGCTGGATAATGATGGGGTTATGAGAATTAGTTTCTAAAAGCACTGCTCATATATCCGTGAAGTTGAAGATTTGGCCATCTGATAACAATGCTTGTGAATGTTTAACTAAACAAGGAAATAAGATACTTAGCCGTTGATAATTGCTAAGACCACCCATCCAGAATGGCTAAGCCTAAGTATGAACTACTGCCAACTTGAGTTTACGTCTTTCATGCAACATGTAGGTCATAACGTGTTGTGTGTTCCAAAGCATATCAGAATTGTCAAGACATGACACATCTGTTTCAAATTGGAGCAATGCCATTGAATTACCTTTTCAAAATCAATGTATCCATCTAATTTTAACTGAAATGTGATGATGGCAGGTTGAATGGTTTCCACGTGACTGCTAGTGTGTTCGACTGAACCTCTAGTTTGACGAAGTTTTATTCTTCAGTTGTATAGATAGGACCTGCATGTTGTACATATACAGCTTGCACATTGTATAAAGATAGCAATAGCCAAATCCATAACTTGTCCCACCTGGCGCCCGCCAACCTTTGCCGAAAACAACGGAGTGCACTCGCTCGAGATGGCACCACTCACGCCAGATCGGATCACGACCTTCACAAGTGCAAATGATAAGGAAGCCCACGTGGCTTCATAACACTGACCTTAATCGTTACCTTGCTATTCCTTCCATCATATGCACGAAGAATGTGAAGGCATCCCTGTCATGTGATTGTTTTTTACTGCCCCCTGCTTCTTCACGTTCATTTTCAACGTTAAGCTTGTCGAAGTGAGAGTTGCAAGTGCCTGAGTGTTACATTGTAAGTTTATAAGGGATGGTGGGGGCTTTGGGAAACCTTCATGCTTGATCAACGGCATCATTGTACTATAGTCCCTTGGTCTTCTGGGCTATTGGGGCATGACCCTTTTCCTTTACAGATAGCTCCTTGCAATGGTTTTGCCACTTCTCTCTCTCCGCTGCTTCGTCGCTCAACCGATACATCTTCCACCACGTCTACTATTCGATGTTTGACACCCAGTCAGTTTATTGTCTTCCTCTTCGCCAAGCAGGTCACAGTGTTCACTCCGTCACTTTCCCTTCAAACCAGTTGTCAAACATCCTAGTCATGCATCCTATCAACACTGAATGGCAATAGCTCACAGGGCGCTCCCGATTGTCGCCTGTTGTCTTTTGTGTTCCAGTTGGACATGCTGGTTTACGAGGCTGCGCTCGTCCTTGCGCTCTGCGTCGTGTTGCTGCCCGCTCGCCTGTCTGGTCTCGAGGCTCCAGACGAGTCAGAGGAGGCGGCAGTCGAGAAGAGCGATGGGGCAGACGGGGAGAACTGCATGAGATGCTGCCCTGGAGAGCATCGCGATGCCAACGCCAACCCCTGGCACTCGCCCACCCCGGTTATCGACCCAAAGAGCCGCAATCTGCTCAGAGGTGGGCCGTCTCTAGGTCTCAATTGCTGTTCAGCTTTTGCACGACCGTAGAGGCTGTGGAGGTGGTCTGAAAATGTCACGGACCACCTAATGCCAGCCACTTAGCCTTTCACGGGTCCACAAACGCTGACCCCTAGGAACGTTTGACCTTTGTTGGCTCCATAATGGTAGCCACAGACTTCTGGTTGAGAACTCCTCGCCAAGGTGACAAGAGGCAAAGCAAGAGTGTAGTGGCTGCTGTGGGGTCGTGCAGTGCATGCCTATAGCTACTTGCACGTGCATCCCTTTTATAAATTAACTGTTGGATGAGGCCTCTCCGTATGCCGTGCAGGTCATTGGGGTTATTTGACTATAATTCACCACATCTATCAGCGTATGTTGGCTAAGGCAGGAAGCATAGATGTACAGTAGAATTATGGATGTTGTTGCACTGCCCTCTGCTGCCAGCCACCTAGCTCTGGAGTCTATGTTTGGAAGATTTGGTGGTCAGACGTAGTCTCTTGCTCTTTTACAATGGAGTCTAATGGACACCAATGTAAGAACATGTATAGCTACAATAACAGTGAATTTTTGTGAAGGTGAAAATAACTTGTCTTCATTTATTTCACCCAGATACGAGTCCATTTAGACTACAAGTCAATTGCACAACATTGAAAAATAAATGTAAAACGCCATAATCAAATGTATTAAATGATTAAACAAAACAAAAACTTTAACAAAGGCACCAGATTAATGCAACGCAATATACGGCATAGCACTGAGATAGAAAAAAGAGCAAACGCATTTGCACTCAACATTGTCCATGTCTAGAAAAATTAACTTTTCTTTGTGCCATCAAGTAAAGCATTCACTTGCAATGTTCATCGCGTGATATCCCTCCTGTCGACTGCTGTGATACTGTGTGCATCCTGTGTAAAAAAAACAATCTTCCTCGGCATCCAGTTGATCTAAATCGTCGTTGAACTGTGCGTGCAGGGGATAAAGGAGAATTGGGCGAACGTGGCAAACAAGGACCAGCCGGCAAGGAGGGAAAAGCAGGACCGATAGGCTCAGCTGGTGGGAAGGGAGACAAGGGTATCAAGGGGTCATCAGGTCAGTCAGCCAAGAATCCCTTCTCTGCTTTCTCGGTCGGGCGACGCAAAGCCATGCACAGCGATGACGGAGGGCAGAATCTGATCTTCGACCTGGCGTTCGTAAACAAAGGCAGCAAGAACAGCAAGGGGGACTTTGACATGTTCCGTGGTCGCTTCCGCTGCTCAGTGCCCGGCATCTACACTTTCAACCTCAATGTGCACACGTGGAACCTCAAGGAGACCTACCTGCACCTCATGAAGAACGAGGAGGAGAAGGCCATCCTGTACGCACAGTCGGCCGACCGCAGCATCATGCAAAGCCAGAGCATCATGCTTGAGCTGCGCGCCAAGGATGAAGTGTGGGTGCGTCTGTACAAAAAGGAGCGGGAGAACGCGATTTTCAGTGATAACGAGGACGTGCATATCATATTTAACGGCCACCTCGTTATTCCAGCTGATTCCGAAATATAGCCCAATGTGTCCCCCGGTACAGACTTTGAAAATGTTTTTTAAAACCCTACTTCAAATAGCTTGTGTGGGTTAAATGTGCGACTTGTTATGAAAATTTCAGGTTCTGTGTTTTTAAAACAAATCTTGTTCATGCACATCCCTGAATTTTGCTAACATTCAACTAAAAATAGTTTCATTTAAAGTAAGTACAGTCCAATATTTCTAACAAATATTTGTCACGGGTCTCCTGCGTACACGTAATCTTCTTCTTTGCGATAATTCGAAGCACGATGGTCAGCCTCTGGACATCGTTGTCTTTCAGCTCGGCCTCGAAGTATTTGATAGAAATCGTTTAAAAATGCTTTAGTACATATAAATACGACCACCACTGAAATGATCAGAAGGTGGCAGCAAATCCTGGGTTGGATGGCAATGTGACAAGTTGAGAAAACATTGAATGGAAGAAAACGCAGAACCCCAAAGCCTACAGCAGATGGCAGGGTAGAGGCGAATTGATGCGGCCTAACGTGAATGCGTCGAAGAGACAAGGACAACGATAAATAGATGTTTATTATTACAGCAGAAAAAAATACCCAGTGAGCTTGTAAGCTCTTTACGGGACTCTTGCGACACAACGAGTACCTATTAACATTCGCATTATGTTTGCGATCGTTACAGTATGATCTTCTTCTTTGCGATTCTTCGAAGCACGTTGGTCAGCCTCTGGACATCGTTGTCTTTCAGCTCGGCCTCGAAGTGTTTGGTAGAATTCGCAGGCAATACCAAGTATTACCTGACAGGGATCGCGACGTGAACGCTTCTACCTTGATCCCCACAGTATGATTATGTCAGTATGTCAAATCTCAACTGATTTATTGTAATTCAGTCTTATAAGCTTCGTGTTTCACGTTTCATAAATCTAAAAATAACGTGCAACAACGGTTAGCTTGACGTTTAATATTTTCTAGCCACGAATCACAGTCAGCTTCCTTCACGTGCGATTGAATATTTGGCAGAGCTCGTGTCTGTTGGTCACCACAAATCATCCATCCATTGTCAGAAACCACTTAATCCTGTACAGGGTCGCGGTGAGCCGGAGCCTATCCCGGCAGACACAGGGCGCAAGGCAGGGCTGTACCCAGGATGGGCCGCCAGTCCATCACAGGGCACAGGGGGTAATTTAGTCAACAAACAACAACGACCACCACCGCCATTCGCCACTAAGTGGCGGTGACGTCACCACAGTGCCTGTGCCAGGCCATATGCACCTCGAGGCCACGTGAAGTGTCGAAGGCTCGCCGACAGGCCAATTAACCACAAAACATTCGCGAACATTCTACGTGACCATGGGCGCCCCCTCTATTCCCAACCATTGCCGACTTCCCAGATAGGTACTCTGTTTATTTCATTGACCCCAGAAGGTGGGATATTTAGCATGCGTTGTGGGCTGTGCAGTATTTTAGTTATAGTATTGTTGATTTTTTTTTAAATCATGGTCACATGGACTCAGTCATCAGCCGAGGGCAATGCAGCAGCAAAAGCAATTGTTGTACTATACTACGTTCTGCCGTCTATACTCACCGATTTCACCACCGTGCAATGACCGGCAAAGGTGAAGTATAGTTAGTTAACTTCCTTCACGTGAATGGTGTAGGGAGACCCTCATCCAGCAGTGGGTTAATAAAAGTATGGTACATGCACACGTGTACATGAATGTTCTAGACTATAGTGATACATGCACATGTTTTAGGACTAGCTTGTCATTAAAAACCCTCCTCAATGCGCAATCGTATTTTCTTATGTTTTTTTATGTTGGGTTTTTGCTAATTTCTACAACAGATATGATGTCAACATTAAACCCTCATGCGCTGCTACATTGCTGTGTTTTTTCTGTGTGTCAAATACTATAAAGATATATATGTTGAGGAAAATTATCGCAGCGGGTAAAAGATAAATGTTGGTTTCTTGTTCCAGAGCCTGTATTTCTGGATACATTCCAAATCTGCAAAGGGAATATCTTATTGTAATTGTTACAGCATGAAATATGATTTTCTTTCCATTGGAGAGAAAGGCTGATGTAAAACAGTTTTGATTGCTCAGAAGGGATGTCAAATCTTATCAATTACCCTCTGATATTTGCTGTATACTGTTGCAGTCATGTGGTTTTTATTATGCTCTCAGACAGCACTTAACCTTTTTAATACTTATAAACTCATTCCTATTTTTAAAATATGAATTTTAATGTGATTACCATTTTCGCCCGCATTAATGTTGCACAATTACACATCTCCTGTAAGAAATAGCAAATAATAAATGGTTGACTTAGGTGCAGAAGTTTAACTTGATTTAGCAGTGTGGTTCTGGGTTAATTATCTTGTTAGAGTACTGAGCCGAGCACCTTTAAGATCCCAGTCTCAAATGTCTGGTAATTCCCTGTGGCACAAAAAGCTTCTCAGGTACCACAGCGTTGGCTATTACAGATCAGTCACTGATGACTGCACGTAAAAAAATTCCTTGCGAAATTGTGAATTCACTGCATTGAATCGGCCCAGCGCTAAATGTAAAGCGACAACAGCAAAACTGCATTTATTTTGCACAAAAAAGTGAAATAGCTTCTGGTTAGATAAGCTCTGGCTCAAGATGAACGTGTGTATATATCTAAATGAATCATTGATGGTGCACCTGGATCAAAGTGATTACAGAAAGAAAAACTCATTATTTGATGATGCTGCTGCTACGTTGGCAGCTGTGCACAAGTATAAATAACACAACACCCAACAGTCATCAATGGCGCTGCTTTAAAAGGAAAATATATATAAAAGGTGATGCTTTGTTTTTTCACTTTTTTTTTTATTAAATAAGGATGCAAGCGGAAGCAGCTCGGAGTGCTTTTGGAAAATTGATCTTGATTATGAATGAAACATAACAACGTGCAGAAAGAAATACCTTTTCCAATAAATGCACATCATCGACTATGACATGGATCCAAAATAAAATAGAATAAAATCTGAAAGCTGCGCAAAGATGCCCGGGGAGCTGTAAGCTTGAAATTACAGCGAGAGACAGACATATGAAGACATGGAACCGAGAACAATAGCAAGCTGGACATCATATAAGGGCGACACGGTGGCGCGGTGAGTAGCGCTGCTGCATCGCAGCAAGAAGGACCTGGGTTTGATCCCGCCTCGGGTTCTTTTCTATGTGGAGTTTGCATGTTCTCCCCGTGTCCGCATGCGTTTTCGCCACGTACTCCTCGGTTAAGTGCCCTGAGATGTTGTAACGTGCTTACTCCTCCCCGCTGGACAACTGTTAAAAATAGCTACATAGCTCAACGGTTCCTTCCAGCTTAGATTAAAACTGAATGACTGATTCATATTATCTATTAAGAGCAGGCCCCAATGCTGGAAGAGGTGAAAGCCAGGTGTCAAGGTTGATGTTAGAGATGCTCACGGTGGAGTCGTGAGATCACCTTTTTGCAGGAGCTAGACGAATTGTTGAAACACAAGATTTTGAGGAACGGTGACGACTTGTTCAGAAACTTTTCCAGGAGTGGATAGAAAATGATTATGACGAAGGAGATAGGTTTATTGAGTGAGATAGTGCACTCTTTCACAAACGCTTTAAAACACCCTTCAATCACGACCACAACATGCTTATATTGTTAAGGCTTGCACATTAATAATAATAGCATTTTATATAGCGCCTTTCACCCGAGGGTCACAAAGCGCTGCACAAGGGCCGCGAAGAGAACGTCAGAAAACAATATATATCAAGTAACACAAACTTGTGTCGATTGGTAGTCATCAAGACTTTGAGTGCACTCGTGATTATCACTACAGTCTGTCGTTGAAATGTACAAATACCTTGACCATGTTTTCATTTTAAATAGACATGTCACTCATACACCTGATCTCGTGAACAATTACATACCAGGTTTCATTCGTGCGAATCGTAATGGGTATGCAGGGAGGTCCGGCGACCCAGTGCTTCCACTCTACAAACAACTGCTGACATCACAATATTCAAATGCTGTAAATAACAGGGATGTGCCATTGACATTAATGGAGCTGCCTAGTATAAACAAGTCACAGTATGATGAGCAAGCAATTGGAGGGCCCCATCTTGAATTTAACAATACAGATTTAGCAACCTTGTCATCTCTGTGTTCTTCTGATGTTAACAACAGTGGACACATTTTAATGTTAGAAGAAGACTGCGCACTGCAGATATATGGGACCACAAGTTTCAGTTAAACCGTTCAGAAACGCCTCCAATGCGGCAGGTGAAAAGTCGCGAAGGAGAGGAGGAACACTCGACAAGGCTATCCCGAAAGAACAGCTATGGAGAGCGACTGTGCATCAAATCATCGATTAATATAGAATTTTCGGCATCGAGCTAGGTTGAATGTAATGGGTTCTAGTAACCGTTGCAAACAGTAGTGATGCTACCCCCATTGTTGCAATAAAAACAACAAAATGCTTTAATCATTACCATGAATTATGATAATGTATTGAATTGCAGGGCAAATTTGAGAACCTCACATATTGTGGCATAATCTACTGTCAAATAAACTATAATACGACATGGCGTAATTCTCTTGCCATTTATATGCAAGTTTATATTCTTGTAACAAAATAAATAGTGATAACAATTTTTTGCCTTTTATAACATTTCACATTTTTTTGGAGTAATTATTCTTGTGTCATTTGATAAATGGATATTAAATCGTATTGGGCTCTGGAGAAATAATGGAACTTTATTATATATGAAGAAGGACCATTGCCGAAAAATGTCAACTACGATATATTTTATCATTTTGGCAGAGTGCATTGGGAAATGTTTTGAATTTGTTGCTATTTGGTGCTGAAACACCACGGCCAACACAGTTGCACAAATCATGTTTTTTTTATCGATGTAATTAATGCCTGATATTGCATTTTGTTACTCGTGCAGCCAGTGATGAAAAAATGTCACTGCTAGGTGTAATGTCCAAGGCATACTTTAACGAGTAAATGACAATGCAACCTGTGGAACTAGATGTTATTTCAGTGCATTATTTTTATTATGACGCATTTTTTCCAGGGAGCTTGTTTCTGTATTTTGTACCTTTTACACACACAAAAAATAAAATAATGGTGGTTGACACCTATCCTGTTTATTGCCACGAGGAAGGACTCTCGGTACAAATGCAATAACAGTTTGGAAAGCTGCCACACATGTTGGAAAAACACAGCTGTGAATCATTTTACAAAACCGTGCAACGGTTTGAATAGAAAATTATTGCAGTATTGCGTTATAACTATTTCCTAGCATTGGGATTTTGAGTGTATTTTTCTAATGGAATGTAGATGCACTATTGTGTTTCACATTGGCATGGTTATAGCTCATTGTATATAATAATAATAATAATAATAAAATATTGCCTGAAGGAAATATTAACTGGCAATTCTAATGTGACATTAATGAAGTCTTTCTTTCAGGGAATCATGAAAACAGCAGCTGAGTATGCTTTTAAAAATTAAGATGTGTCAGAAAACCTGTATTATTTTGATGTTAGGTATATGTCAGCTCAAATTGGCAAATTAAAAATGTCTACATTTTTATTTTGAATGTTCCTGATTTTGTATGTGCCTGTCAATTAACCAGACAGACACCTGATACTTATATCTATTGCTATTTTCCACCGTGACACACTAAATGTATTCTGTGAGTGTATAGACGCTTAGGTTTGTTAGAAAGTTACGGGAATGCTTCGGATCCCTTGCCTTGGGGTACGATTTGGAATTTATTTTTAATATATTTTTTTATGGACTGTCTTGCTGGCACAGAGAATGCTGCATTGTTCAAAAAGACAAAAACGCTCTTTCCACATCCATATGGTTTAGATTGTTCAATTCAGAACATATACTTATAATAAACACGGTTTTGTCATTGTCTGAAAATGTACTGTATATACATGTGTATAGCCGTTGGTGTTATATATCTCATAGGTATAATTATTACTTTTAACATTAATTTACGGTATCCACATTTCAAGATGTTGTAAAATTGAGTATCGCACTATATTTGCAATCTAGCTAGTATTTGCTTTGTGACCCTCGGGTGAAAGGCGCTATATAAATTGATATTATTATTATTATTTATTAAATTCTCTCGGACATTTTAAAGTGAAGGAATAAGTCGGTGCATGTGGAATACGTGGGTATTATGGGTGTATGAGGTGCGATAAAAACAGCTTTATAATTAAATATACCAAGTCCATTCTTACTCATGCCTATTACTTAGTTTTTAAAAATCAGCTATGGCTGAAATCACTGCACTCGTATTTTAATTGTTCATTTTTGGATCGTGCTGCGGATAAAGCAAGAGCTCACAACCAACCCATCGGCCCCCCAGAGCCAATACAGCAAATGAGCACCGCTCATGTGAGCATGGGGACGCTCTGACAACACGGAGAATGGGATTTAAATCGGACCGACGTACGGCTTTCCAAAACCCTCACCCCCTCTTTCCACTCAAGAACGTTTATCTTCGCATGTTTTGTTTAAATGTTTACAAAGTAATGCCCCAATTCCATATTTGTCTCTCCACATAAGAAAGTAAAAACGTAGGTTTTTTTTAATCCAACTCATCGGCCACACGGTCTTCTCAGAGTGCGTTTTATCAGCAGCATTGGTTCAACACAAAGCAGAAAGACGTATTTGCAGTGATAATGGATAACCACCTGACGATTATAGGTGAGGACTATTTCTGTGAAAAAATGGGTCCTGTAAAAAAATGGGAAGCGTCCCTGCGAGCTGGGGGTCTCGCAGGCCTGCACATCTCCTGATTGAAGCGGAGGACAGATTTGTGGTGGACATGTCAGCACGTGAGGACGAGGTACAAGCGGCATCCGGTGATGAGGTGCAAGCGTTGCACCACATATTTTAAAGGACACAGATTGTAATACGATGACGGATGTGTAGACAAAAGACAAAGCTGTTGCGAGGTAAGAGAAGAAAGATAGATTGAAAATGGTAACGATACATTTGTCATCTTTCTCTGTTGCTTTATCGTGCTGTGTTTATTTGGATTTTAAACATCGCTGATATTTAGTTCACGGATGTAGATGGTAAGGATCCGTTTCCCCTGGTTGAGCTACATAGCGCACCAAGCGTTTGAGTAGGATGCTTACGCCGTGTCATCACTGATAACGAGTGAGTAATCGGAAACACGCACCTCAAGCCAGGGAGGTTGCTACCAGTATTGGCAAAGCACAACGGACACAGGGCTGGCAATTAATCTACTTCACATTTTATTGACAGTCGTATATATTTTTTAAACTTAAAATTTTCATATGGGGCGGCACGGCGCGCGGTGAATAGCGCTGCTGCCTCACAGTAAGGAGGGCCCAGGTTCGAATTCCGGTTCGGGTGCCTTTCTGTGTGGAGTTTGCGTGTTCTCCCCGTGTCCGCGTGGGCTTTCGCCAGGCACTCCGGTTTCCTCCCACAGTCCAAAGACATGCTGCTGCATAGGTTAATCGGCCTGCAGACTAAATTTCCCCCAGTGCCCTGTGATTGACTGGCGTCCCATCCTGGGTATAGCCCTGCCTTGCGCCCTGTGTCTGCCGGGATAAGCTCCGGCTCATCGCGACCCTGTACAGGTTTAAGTGCTTTCTGACAATGAATGGATGGATGGATTACTTCATATGGATCTAGACACTTAACACCAGATTAAATATATTGACTTGATTTTCATTGGCAACAATGCCACGTTTTTATTTATAGAAAACGCGATTTATGGCATTACAATTCCAAAACAGTACAATGTGTATACACCATTACACATACGCAGGATGTTAAGTTTAATTTCACATCTGAGAATGTCTTGGTGTATTGACGGAATATGAGGATAGAGACTGAGGAATATAGGGATTTGTGTAATTGGGAGGGTTGCTATATAAATATTTTGCCAGTGCGTCTTAAGGGAGAGCTTTTCGAGCTGTGGGGAGGTTGAGGAGAAGGGGTTTGGTTTGAGGAACATTTGTACGGAGCTAAGATACGATAAACACAGTTAGCTTACCTTCAAAAACACTGGAAAGTCTGAACGGTGCATTTACATGAGCCAAGGTATTATGCATATATCCTTGACATGGCCCATTCGATTATTCTCTTCCATAATCCCAACAGGCTGCCTTCTCCTACTTCATTTAACCAGAGAGGATTTTTAAACTGTAGCATTTGAAGTCACTACTGAACCTTGCTGGTGCCTACTGAGAGCAATGCTGCGTAGACAGCAGTTACAAGTTATTACAATTAAAAAAAGGAAAAAATATTGAAATGTATGGAACCAATTATGTAGTAAATTGGCCCATTGGGAAAACATTCATATCATTGATAAAGGAATTTTCTTCGTGATGGTACGTGTGTAATTATGGCCACAGGCTAATTGCATTAATCACCCTCTTGTCCTATAACAAGACACTAAATTGGCATGTTTGCTTTGAAAAAGTGGCACCACCCACGCTCTGCAGTAGTGTAACTAAGAGCCACAGACAGACGTTGCGTTCACTCTTTTCAAACGCGGTTTGGTTTGGCCTTGGCTTCATCTCTACGGATGGCTTACATATGCTTGTGGTGACATCATTTCCTTTGCTGTAGCACACTGTCGGAAAAATACATCTCGGCTTAAATGGCTTTTTCTCCTTACCCACCTTAGTTATTTTTAAATATTTTGAAGTCACTCAATGCATTAACATTACCCCGTGCTTGGCGTTTTTTGTGAACGTGTTTAGCAATACTGTAGACATTTGCATTAATTGTTGGTCTTATCGATTCAAAGTACCGTTGACAACTATGTTACCAAAAATGCTCACATTATAACAGCAAACGCTGTTAATGGCATGTTTTACTATGTATACTCGTGACTAGCTTACATTTATCAACCAAGGAAGACACAATAGAACAGATTTTTCTACTCATTACAGTGTATTACAGAGCTCATGTCTATGTACAAACAGAAATATTTATTAATTAAGCATCCACTATTAGTTTTAAATGTCTCTTCATTTTTCAAAAAGCGTTATAAATAAATGTATTGAATTACTTCCTTGTTTTGTCTCTCAGTTTTTCCCAAACAATTTCTTTTTAATGCTTAAAGCTCCCACCATTTACCAAATACAAGTTAAAACACACAAAAACATCTGTCATAACTAATTTTAAATCTCAATTCATATCACATAAATGACATACTGTTATTGAACTATACGCTCTATACTTCTCATTGTGTAGTTTGTTCAGAATGTGCACACATAAAAAGTGAAGCTAAAAATAAGATAGTTTTGCACTGACCACATCTTTCTAGCCATTCTGCCAAGTAAAACATAACCCAGCATTGTGCCTCCAAGTTTAATTTCGCAAACACAAAGGATGCATGCACAACTCTTATTACAGGGCAATACTGGAAAGTCTTTTTCAGCTGGAATGCAACTTCAGCACACTGGTCCCATTGGGAGGCCCTTTTTTGGGAACAACGTGAATTTTATTAGCCGTGCATTATCGCCCTGATCTCATGGTGAGGGCAACAAAAACCTGGTTTGTGTTTTGGCAGCCCTGACTGGAGTCCCGTGATTTTACGCCTCTTGCTTGGGGCGCCTGTGCTGCAGGTGAGAGTCGTGACGGCCGCCGTTTGTTAAAACAACGCGGCCTAATTTTAAATATTATACACGGCCACGAGAGCGTATGTTTAATGTTTGTTTATGTACACCTAGCGCACGTGTACGTGCGTGTTGCTGGTGAATGAATGCGTGTCGTTTATAGGTCATCTCAACTTGAAACGAGTACCTGGTGCGCTGTGTAAACGTTGTCACTAGGGAAACAAAGGTGGCCGGGTGTGGTGCTGGCCATCCTATCCATCGTGTGCCGTGCCGACCTTCACAGATGCTCGCTAAGGGCCCTTGCCCCAACAGTCTGTTAAAGCCATTACGAGGGTCTTTGTCTTTGTGCGCGACAGAGAAAACTGTGTGTCAAATGCTATAAATATGACAATCTATGCGACAAAGTGCATTTAAACCTTCTTTGAAAACAGCTGCCTGGCTTTATTTATGGGAATGTGTTGCTTTAAATCACCCGGGGGAAACTGAAAAATGCTTGATATACCACAGGGCTCCGAACACGGGTAGGAGGAAAATGTAAAATGCATTTGTCATTTTTGCACCAGAAATCTGGGAATACTCGCCGGGTTGGGCGGTAGACACTACGGTTGTGCATTTTGGTAAGTTTAATCCTCTAAGTGCTTTCCTTACACCGTGTCCTGTTTGCTACGTTTCTCATGAATCCTCTTGTCATTTATGTATATTGTATGCACAATCATTTGCTCCCTACCCTAAAAATGTTTACCGCTGTGCCTTTTCCCATTTCGACTTTGACTTCACTCTATTTATACTAATAAATAAACATTATATTTGTTGTTGCTGTTGCTTGATGTAGCTAATCTTATGTGTTCAGCATTTGCATGTATGTACACACAATACATATACTATCCATCCATCCATTTGCTAAACCGCTTGTCCTGGTGAGGGTCGCAGCATATCTATATTATATTAAATAAAAATGTATGTAAAGACCTTTGTCAATCTACTGTGGTGCGAAGACCTCCCCGTGCTGTGTTGGTCGTGGGGGTTTGTTCGACCATACTTCACCACACTGGTTAAGGGGGCTTAGTAAAGGGGCCACACATGACGGCATCACTCGCCACTGACGTTTGTCGAGCCCAGTAATGCAAATCCAGGAGTATCTGGGTTTGTAGCATAATGCGCTAACCACTGCACCACCACTCACCTCCCATATTACAGCATATTGTTTTATCTTAAAATATTGCATGTACTCAAAAATATAAATACTTCGTCTTCTTTGCGATTCTTCGAAGCACGATGGTCAGCCTATGGACATCGTTGTCTTTCAGCTCGGCCTCGAAGTGTTTGGTAGAATTCGCAGGCAATACCAAGTATTACCTGACAGGGATCGCGACGTGAACGCTTCTACCTTGACCCCCGATTCTCGGTTGTGGCACCCACAACCTGGAACGGCCTGCCGAACCTATTGCGTCAAACACAGTCCCCTACAGCCTTAAAAAAAACTCTTAAAAAGTCCCCTTTTTACCAACTCACAACAAACCGACTGAGCAGGGCTCCGCACCTCCGAATCAACGGGTGCAACGCACCCGGAGAAAATGCGCGCGTTACAAAAGTAGATTATTATCATTATTATTACTTCCTGTCGACTTTTAAAAGATCCTACATGCATTTTAGATTTATTGTAGCTACTGTTGCTACAACTATTTAGTCGTAGCTGTTGTGAGCTTGTGAGTAATACGTGTACAGCTGCAGCAGATGTTAACGCAAAATAATGGTTTCCATTTATTTAGCTTCTGGTATGCCAAGTATGGCGCTTTCATTTATATTTTAAATGTACACCTTATGGCAATATTTCCCGCTCAAATTCCTACATCCTACCACCCTCAGCGTTACCCTCAATGGATTCCCAGAAACTGTCTGTGTTTACACGGACAAAAATACTTGGAAATATTTGATTTTGCTTTGAGAGGCACAGAATCCAATCTCTGTGAGGGCTAATGACAATGCCAGTTGGCCGAAGTGTTGTAAATGCACGTGACATTTGCCTGCTGCAATGTTCCATGTACTGTGGACAAAAAAACATCAAAGTGTTTACGTTCCTGTAAACATAGCTGTTTTCAAAGAAAGGGCATGGTACAATTGCAGAGCACTTGTGCGAACAATGCATGTACCAATGTTTTCCTTGGCCCGAGTCCAGTCTGATTTCATCTGCAAGACGTTACACAAAACAGGCATAAAAATATCAAGGCTTTTGCTACTCAGCTCGCTCCTCCTAGCAGTCACGACTTGACACATTTGCACAGCGAGCAGATGCTCTGTAAACGCAGGAATTGCAAATCATTGGCACTTACAACAAAATCCTCCTCTTAATGTCTACTTTGGGGTGTGCAGAGGCAATGGCATGATGATTGCATAAGTGGAATTCTTTAGAATTACATATAACAATTTTTTTGCTTTGTAAAAACAGATTTATTTTACACACTGAGCTTTAAAGACTCCGTAATGTGCCCCTTTTGACTGAGTGGAGGATGGGTCCATAAAATATAGCTTTGAACCGCTGGCAGATTTGTAGTTTTCAGGCTTTTACACTAGAAGTATGATTACTTTTGATGTGATTGATTGACTTAACTGGACGCAATTGATGGAAACACGTTATTAGATCGACCCACCGCAGGAAATAAAAACTTCAATATAAATGCCATCTATGGTATGTTGAACAAGTTAAAACTCCAGCAATGTCAAACAAAACAATCCCTCTTTCTATGTGCGACATTCAGCACAATTCCCATGACAGAAGAATGCTTTCACTCGGTGAATCATGCTTAGAAAGCAGAATGCATTCCTACGGGACGAGAAGCAATTCCTCTGTCTTCGTGTGACTCACGTCCACCTGGCAAGAAGCAACACCTGCTGCAGATATCCTCTCGACTAAACAACACGATCCGACCCAATGGTGCCCTTTCGTCAAGGATTGCACGTGTGTGCATGGAAATGACTGCTTTGGGACTGAGATGCAATGCGTTGTGCCGAGTGCGATGGAGATGGTATTGAATCCCATTGTGATTTCTTCGATGCTTCTGCAGAAACGGCTCGGAAAATGCCTGAGACACATCATGATTTATTCTACTTTTTAAACGGCCTTTTGACCGCCTAATTTGAAGCAGAACTGCCGTATTATCACTTTCACTATCCCCCCCGTTCTGTCTTTATTCCTTGCTGTGTCTCAGATAAGCATAACACGTGAAGGGTTGGCTTCTGATCACACGGTGTTGAAGGAGAGTGACAAATGTGTTTAAACTGGTAGTTATTTTGGTTGTACTGTACCGTGAGCCATTTCACTTGCGCTGTGGTGTGTCGTTTGCTGCGCTGAGTTACAAAAATATTGTGCACGTGGTGCACAATTACAGACGCTTAAATACATTATTCAATCAGTTGTTACAATATATTTAACCATCGCGCTACGAAGAATCGCACAGAAGAAGAATATATTTAAACGTACATTAATGTTCATTCCAATTTAACACACATACTAGAGTTAATAATAAAGTATTCGGATTACCAACATGCTTAAAGGCATAATTTGCTTCAGCGGTATACGCTTTACGTTTTATTCTCAGACTATAATATTATTCACCTGTCATATATGCACTGTATTTATTTCAAAGAAGTGACTGTGATAAATAAATAATATTTTGGGAAAATGTATAGATCTGCCATACAAAAGAACACCGCCACTGACTACTCTATGCAGTACTCTATCATATCCCATCAGAACGTAGTCACAAAAGATTAACTTTTCCAGCGTATTTTGATGTATATATGTTTATATTTAAGGTTTGTCAATTTTTACCATTAAAAGCACACTCACATACAAACAATATCGCGTCCGCCAATCAATAAAATGACAGATATGTGCAGGAGGCGTATTGTATGCTTATTTATCTTGTTTCTTATTCACTCCACAACGACGCTAATGGTTTTCGTGTTGTGTATTGTATTGTTTTGCATCGAACAAGGACCCACATCTAACATAGGGGGTCCTTGCCCATAACCAGCATTGGTCCAAGTAAGCCTGACTGCTCATGAGACACTGAATGTCGAAATCGGTCCAGCGTTTTGCTTATGTGGCTCAAATGCTGCTGAAATTATGCACTCCCATAAGGTCGTGCGGCTAATGGGATGTGTACAAAATACTTAAATTATGTGCAGGGACAGATATGTGAGCAAGGCCTGTATTCTCTGTTTATGTTGTAGCTGGGATTCTCCACAGCGACCCGACATCCTACTTTGTAATAACCTTTGAAGGTAACAAGCATCGATTGTTTACACTATTTTTATGCAGTCTGACGGCACTCTGGATAGTGGCACGCAGCTCTGTACAGGGTGCGGCAAAAGTCGCTTTACCAAGACTAATAAAATCACTTTGTGAGAAATAATATTTATCAGTTATTACAGAAATTGTTCAGTGTCCTCGATCATGTTCAATACACATGTTGCATCTTTGGGCCACTAAACAACATCGAGCAGCAGAGTCCTTTGGTATTATTCAACGTCTTTAACTATTGGCGTATCAAATAACTATTGTTGGAAACGCGACTTATGCCGCACCCTGTATACTGCACGAAAGTTTACCGTTTATGTTAATGTGATGTAAAAAATCTTGTGTAAGATTGGGCCGGGGCCTGTATGTAAAATTTATACAGCACCAAAGACGTCGTCCTGGGTCTGTTGAACCCATGAGTGCATCATAGGGTCAAACGTTTGAAAAATAAGAATAGGCATTTATATAGTGACCTGGTTTTGTCGGTGTGTGGGAGCGGCTGTCCTAGATAATTAGGATTATTATGTGACCTCCACTTGTCGAGGCTGGGGAACGCTCGTGACATTCAGTCACCCCCTTTACAAACCCACGCAAACGCTTGCTCAACACACGCGAATGTACCAATTGACGAAACTGCCTTATTTCAAGCATTTAAACAGTATTGCCATTGATCAATTCGGTCCAGCATTCATATAAACCCAACTTGGCTTTGTGGTCGCAATTACCCTACGTTGGATCGGAATCCACAACATTTTTGTGTGTATAAAAAAAAGCCTGCTGCGCACCTTTTTTCTCTATATCCACACACACACACGGTGTGTGTGCTGTAGGCTATAATATAATCGGTTGGATTTCCACATGCGCTCTGCATCCCAGCTGCAGGTGTTTCCTTTGAGCGAGTGGCTCTGTAACGGTGCGCAATTTGTTGACATTGGACTCTACGTGAATCCAAGACGTAGGGATTTTTTTCGCAGTGCATTGAAACCATTGCACTGTATTGAAAGGATTAATTGCTAACAGACGGCTGCGTTGCTTAAATGATTCGGATTAAGGCAACGGTCAGACGAAATGCAAGAGGCATATTACGCATAACTCTTGTCCGTTCACGTGTGCGTGTGATTACATTTCACGTGCTATGGCAATTTGGGAATGTAAATGTTATGCATTGCTACGTGTCCCAGCATCCACAGACAAAATAATTCCTTGCATTATGATTTTTCACGAACGCTTTTCATACACGCTAGTCTTACCACGAGAACAATATGAAATCGCACGAATCTGCTCAGACATAAGATGCTAAGCTGGATTTGGGCCTGGTTAGGACGTGGATGAGTGACCATCAGGGCTTGCCAGGCCTGAGACTACGAGGTGTGGCCTGAAGATGACAAACGCTGAGTGTCATTCCTCTCATGTGTGTTTTCTCCAGGTTCTCCCGCAATTTTTTCACATGTGAAACGCTCACTCATTACTTGTACTGGCCAAACACTCCAAAGTAGGATCCAATGTTTTTGTCTCTGCTTTGTTGTTGCTGTGCTCATGCACCGCGAATCTCCCTTGTAGAACAGCTGCAAAACTGGCTAAATTAAATCATCCTCAACTTAAACAAATAAAAGCAAGTCATGAGGCTTTGCCCTAAATATATAATTGGCATTATATAATGATTGGCATTATTTCTTTGACATGGTATCTGTAAGGCAGTTTTACTTGTTGAACCACTTGCCGATTGCTTTACACCTTCTAGGCTACAAAGAAAGCCGTTGTGTGTTGGCCAATAAGCTTGAACGACAATGCATTGCGACTCATTAATTTTGCATGGTTACGCCACAAGTATGTGTGGCTACCTGCACGTTGGTGTTTAAACATCTTAACACTGTGTTCTTATTGCCGGTAAGGGAAAAACTTCGTATTTTATACTTTATCTACAAGAGCTGCCGTAAATTCCACAACGATTGTCATCAGAGAGATCCCAGATGCCTCGTACTGTACTCTCCACGCCGCTATCTGTTATCGTAAGTGAGGCTCGTAAAGACAAACTAAGACATCGTATGACGACCACGCACCGGCGCGTGCAATTTCCTCAAATAATTCCATACATTTCCGAACTTACGCACGGCCAAACCACCCACCCCATCGTTGCATATTGCTGCAATAATAATAGTGATAAAACAATAAAATCTATTGTTTTCTTATTCCCCATAGCATTTTCCCTGGGGGCTTATACCGTTACAGTGGAGCGTTCCAGAGCGGGTATCGAGCATATTCGCTTCCTTACAGCTGTTTAAACGGTTCAGCATTCAGCCCCATGCAGTGACGAGCGGCCACGCGCCCTGTGTGCTGTGTGTAGCTTGGCTTTGTGGGGTTTTCTCGACACAAAACCTCCATTGTCTCCCGGTAAGCTCGCACAGGACAACGTTTCAGACAAGACAGCTTCACTGTTTAGGTGTAGAATATTTTCTTTTCTTTTCTTGACAAACCAAAAAAAAATGGAATACAAATGTGAAAATGCAATAAAAGGCGTCTGGCTGAAACGCATGACTGGAATTTACCTTCAGAAACAGAAAGAGCAACACGCGGATTAGAAAATAGGTTATTGGAATAATCAGAACTGTAAAGAACACTATGTGGGCTGGGGGATGATGAAGACGATGATGGCCGATGCTCGAGAATAAAACAAAGCGGCAGCCAAGGAATGAGAACGCGTGCGAGAGAAAAATCCACCGACGAGGAGTTGGAGCGAAGACATCGCTTCTTGAACAGGTGCTGGGTGGAATGTAAGATCGCAACTTCTTGAGAGATCGCGGCGGCTAGGGGAAGCCTTCATCCAGTTGTGGAACGACCAAGGCTGCTGCTAGGGGTGTCACAACACTGGCTGTGCAGAGACTCGACGCGAGTGACGCGTTCGTTCGGCCTTCCCGCATGCCACGGGGAGGAGCAGCGAACAGCCCCGAGTTGCAGCTGAGCTTAACACCTGCACGAGTTCACGACCCCCCCTCTCAGCAGCGCCCAGGTAAGTGTTGTGGCTGCCCCATTATTCGCAGTTCTATATATGTATGGTCTTATGGACATATGGGCTAACCCCAATTTTTGCTATTCTGAGAAAATAATGTTTTTGTTGTTTAACAAACTACTAATTGCGATATACGTTTTACAAATACGATGCTCCTTCAAAGTGGAAACAAAATAGTTATTCATTGGTGTTAGCACTTTTGGGGGTTTGCAACACAACATTGATTTTCTCAGACTAGTAAAAGTTGGGGTTAGCCATTTTTTTTT
>JAZEWU010000004.1:6564281-6574628 GCA_036362915.1 Geotria australis | reverse complement strand
TGCAGAGGCGGAGCCACGTGGTAGCGACCCCCACTGGGCGCGTCCCTCGCCTGCTCAAGGGCTTCTGCTGCTGCTGCTGCTACACACAAACCTCGCCGGCTCGCATCCCGTGCACAGCACGAGTTGGTCTCTCCACACTTCGCGCGCTCACTCAGGCTCACCTCTCGCTTTACCGCCCGCCCGTCCAGGGAGCCAGCAGTGTGTCTGGCAGCCAGCTTCGTTCTCTCGCACTCCATCCTCGACGCTTGTCTGCTCGGATACGTCGGCACGGAGAGACAAAGCGTGGCTCCCGGCTGTATCTTCCTCGGATGTCTAAGCTCTCCTCTTCTCACAGGGAAGAGTAGAAGCACACCGAGTCGGCAGTCGCTCCGCGCTCGTCTCGTGGCAGAATGGAATGGAGCATCATTAGCAGCGGAGGAAGATTAGTCCGTTTGTGTTGATTAAACACGCAAATTGGCCGGAGGTTACACGAAATGTTGCGAGTTCGGTAAATTGAATAATGGAGGAAGTTGCTGTATACTGAGGTCATACCCCTGGCTATGCGTGGGTTGTAAGCTCTTTTGTATGTATGTGTAACCCGCTGGGTTTAAGAAGACAACGGATTGGTGCCTCGGGGATTTGTGAATTGGGATGCACCACCCGGTGCTCCCTCGGCCTTTTTCAGCGGAATGACCCTCGTGTCTTGTTCCTGTCTTGGGATGTACATCACATCGCCGTGGGAAGTCCCGTTCTCGAGACGCGTGCACGGGGTAAGTGAAATACGCGTGCATATACACACACACGGGCACATTGTCTGGCACAAGCAATGCTACAGTAATAGACTATGACGCCTTTCTGCAGATTTCACTAATTGAATCACGGTCACGCTGATACTCATAAATCGGTAACTAGAACTCGCGATTAGCTTAATGAGTCATGCTGGCATATTAACAACATTGAAATAAAACAATTTTAAAGTATTCTTCCGCGCTTGATATGTCATGAACACACTACCGCACCGTGTAATCGATTGCTCATTGCAGGTACGCGTAGCACGTGAAAGGTGTCATGGGATACCAAAGCGTACACAACTACTGAATTAAGTCGCTGTCAATATGTCGGCGTGCGCAGAACACGTGTCTGTCTGTTGCTGTCCCGCAAGCATGCCGTTGTAGAACCAGTTTTCCTCGTGGGTATTTTTGTGCATGTGGCACTCACTTGACAAAGGCGTCTGTCTGCCCGAAATCAAGCGTCGTGCTGTGTGCCTTGTGTTTGCCAGTCAGCGGGCGAGTGGTAGACCCACAGAGGTCAGAGGTGTTATTACCTGCCCGGGTTGTTGCTATTTACGTGTACGGCGATAAAATGCCACCGGCTTTGATGTTAACGAATTACAGATGGGGACATTCCTCTTAAATTGAGTTAAGTTTTATGCACTCCTTTCATTTAAAATTTGGCACATGTTCTAAAATTTCGTCATGCTCTAACAGCCTAAATGGCTTTGTACAACTGAGATGTGAATACGCCTTTGCTCGTTGACCGGAGATTAACGTGGATTTCAAAGCTTCGAATTTACAAGGGAGAGTAAAACTAGCAAGACTTCACGTGCTGTGTGTCAATTTATAGACAGACGCCTGAATGAAAATTCAACATTTCGGGTGTCACACAAGCACGATATGTACATGTCTTTGTGAAATGACACAAACATGATAATTCCACGTTGCCGCCAGCAGACATAAATCCACGTGTGTGTTTATCAGGCTGTTTTGCACAATGGTGCTTATTACTGTCAGGTGTGGTCAATCATAACAATTGCCCTCTGACAATGTTGTGGCAGCAGATCTACCTGTTGCATAGCGCAAGGTGTGACTAGAAATACAATGGATGCGAAACCAGCTCGGGGTTGACTCCATAAATGCTCAAGGACGAACATTCATGAGACGTCAACAGTGGTTGTCATAGAAAGTGACTGGCACCTGCCATATGAATGTGGAATGTCTGCTACAGGCAGATTCTATATATGTAAATTAGTGCTGCCCCCATTAATGAGTGCTGCCCCTATATTAAAAATAGCTTCGTAAAATATAACGTCGATCATTATATCAGTCAAATAATGATATCTAATGAATAGCCCTTTGCCGAGGCACCACTAGATGAAGGCTTCCTGGTTGTTAGTCAAGGATGGAACTGTTTACCTTTACTGCAGCGCGCAGCCAGGGAATGTTAGTGAAGGTGGATACGCTCAGGACTGGTTCCTATATCACTCGGCACCGTTTACTAGCTTCCATCCCAGTACACATGAGCCATGACCTCAGATAAATCAGTTCATTTGTCAGTTCTAGCTAAAGTGGCAAAACCTGATTTAAATGTGTATTTGTGAGTGCGTTTGATAGGTCTTTAACGATATGTGGGTAAAATAAAATTTCAGGAGAGCTTAATATTGACATTAATGGAGCTGCCACTGAAAATATTCGAATTTCCATCTATCCATCCATTTTCTAAACCGCTTGTCCTGGTGAGGGTCGCGGTTATTCGAATTTCTGATTTCACATTAATTCGAAACTAAAACAATTCATGTCACCGAATTTTGCCACCTCAGATGGTTCCAAATTCTGTTCATAAAGTTGAGGTACAGCAAAGCAGTGAAGTAATTTTGAAAATAATGTTATATAGACAATCATCATTATCTACTCAAATTTTTAATTGTCGCAATGATTCATCAAACCAGTTTGAAATAAGAATTAACGAATATTTTAGGTATATATAAAATAATTAAATACGTTTACAAAACAATGTGCACAATATATTAATATAAACATTCACATTAACTCAATGGTTATATATATTATGGGTTAACCTGTATATTACTGTTAGCAACAGCAAAAACATTTATGTTCGCAGAAATGCGGCTTGTTTCAAACTAGCATGCCCTGTCGAGTTTTTAATTAGTCGCAGGATGTGTGACCAATCACCAGTTAATTGGCCGTTCTGTCTCGGCTGCAATTGTGCCACATAATCCACCGTAATCACCCGTGAAACGACACCTGCGCCGTGCACGTGAATGCGGTTAGGTCTGTGCACTTACACATCTAATAGATTTTTGCTTCTTGGGCTTTGGCCGTTTCTGCACAGTATCTTGGTCTTCTGTGCCCTCCCATGAAAACATCTCTTTCAAGCTTCCTGAGAGGGTCTCTCTCTGTGCCTCTCTGCAGCCGGCAGTGGCCCGATGTCCTGTGCCAAGGGTCTCATGAATCGCCCCCTTTGTCGGAGTCCATTACCAAAAAAAGGTTGTGTGGGACGAGGGGAGGGTGAGGGGAGTGTGGCTTGTGGGGGACGCTTGTGGGGTGTGCGGGATTTACAAAGGCCATTATAAGGTCACCTAAATCCAGTGCGCTGCCGCATGCAAGGCGAAATTGTTTTGCCATGAAAGACAAAGTTTGCGCCTGGCCCCGGCCTCTGCACAAAATGCTTCTTTCAGAAAGGTTCCCTCTGATCGTAAATCACTCGGCAGCCGCCATGCTTTACGGACAGAGACGCTTGTGTATGTCACCACACAACGCCGCTCCTCATCCATCCATCCGCCAGACAATGCCACTTTTTAGTGTTTCTTCTTTAATTTAAGATTATTTAACGGACACTTATTGTGCGTCTTCTCATTAGTAGCAGCATGTCTGTGGATTATTGTTTGTGTACTTGTTCTTTTATGTTTGGAGAGATAACAAGCAAAAAAACTGGTCGTAAATATAATTGTTATCAGTTAAGTTATTGAAAGTGAACACAATTGTTTAGGGATTATAATAATTATACGTATAATAATCGTGTATCAGCTGTGGACACGGTTTTATATGAGCTTTAAAGAATTATACCCACCTTGTAGCAATCAAATTATGAATATCTGAATTGCAATTTGCTAGTTCCTAAATTGCAAGCATGTATAGCTCTATTTCTCAATTGTCAAACATTATAACCTAAAAATGTTGATTGTGTGCGCATGATGTAAATCTAATTCCCTAACATAATCATCACAGTATATTTCAATACGATGGTATCGTGTTTCTTGCTCACAAAGTTAGTCATGACTTCACCCAATAAACTATTCCGTAAAAAAAAACGTTCTAGTAAAAATAGTTGCTGATGCTTCATATGCTAACAGGTCTCTTGATTTAGAGTGCCCCAAAGCTAACTTAAAGACCAAATACGTATCAAGGACATCTGAATGCATTGTTTTCTTTGTGGCTGAAAGCACTTGCCAATGTGCTACTGCATGGCATTCTGAATGGAGAAATTGTCTGGAACTGCTGTAGGCCTAAATCGAAACATATTCTTGGCTAAAGTTGTATTTCTAGATATTTAAAGGACAATTCTAAGTGGAGGACATCAGTTCACCAACGTGTATAATTAAATTCTTCTAACTGTAGGAGAGAGCTATATTTTTAGATGATACATTTTCGGACATTTTGGAGTAAGATGGCACAGCATTGTGGGCATAGGGAGAAAGAGAGAGCTTGTTTTGTAAAAGCTTAAAAAATAATCTGCACAAACTTGTCATTTATTAGTTGGGAGGGAGACAATGTTGAGTTTGTTTCACGAAACGGGTGAGCCAGTGGTGAATAAAGATGCTTTTCTTGGTTGCGTCCGTGGAGAGGATGGGAGCACATCTGATGGAAGCCCCTGTGCTTTGGCTGCTACAAGAACAGCTTTGTTCCCATCTCCCGCTCTATTCCCCCATCTCTCTCCTCTGCGTTCTCACTCCGTACTATGCTCTCACTCTTGTGCTCCCGTTTGCTATCCTCCATAGCATGCTCTTTTACTCTATGCAGCCTTGTCTCACTCGCAATATCTCTCTTTTTTGCCACTTGTTGCCAGTGCTCTTAACTGTGCCGTCTCTGTCACTTCTCTCCCCACACACGCCCATTCTGTCACTATCGCTCATCTTCTGTGAACGAGTCTGTCCATCTGTTTAATTCTCACAATTCTCAAGTCACACGTATATATTTTCTGCCTGAAATAGCCATAATCCATGCACCATAAACATGAGTATATTATTGATTTATAACTTCTTCTTTTTGATTCTTCGAAGCGTGATGGTTATATGACGGTTTACCACATCTGTTGAGCTTCTGGACATCGTTGTCTTTCAGCTCGGCTTCGAAGTGTTTGGTAGAATTTGCAGGTAATACCGAGTATTACTTGACAGAGATCGCGACGTGAACGCTTCTACCTTGATCACAAATTTATAACGAAGAGAAGGTATCCCATTTTAACAGCAAAATATATTTCTTAAAATGGTAACGCAGATAATTACTTTTCAAAGCTGTGTTTTTTCAGAATAACCGTGTCGAGTGCGCCCCCTCTTTCCTTCGCGACGTTTCGCCTCCCATGTTGGAGGCATCCTCAGGTGTTGTGAAACTGAGTGAAGGAAAGTGTGCTGTCCTATATGTTGCCTCCAACGCGGGAGGTGACACGTCGCAAAAAAGCGAGGGGGAGCGCTCCCGAAAGAACAGCTTTGAAAAGCAATTATCATGCCTTGAGCCGTGAAAACCAACATCGGTACATAATTCGCACTGCATTAGAGATAGAATTGTCTAAATCCTATCATATATATCATGATAATCATATGATTAATATCAATTCCATTAGCACACGATTTACCATTATGATATGATATAGTAATGCATTGAAACCATTGTCGGCTCTTCTGTAATAATGACGTATTCAATAATTAACAAGGTAAATAACTAAATATGAGGGGTGCCATGACACATGGCATATTACCCATTCTTAGGCTCGCGATGGATGCCACTAAATAACGTGTCTGATTATTGAAGTTGTGCATGTGTTATATGTAATGGGTACATGCCACCCGTGCAGCCAATAACAGGTGCTTCCATTAACCACGATGTTAAAATAAGAATCGATTATTTAGTGGAGTTGTGGCAATTTATTAAATAAGTAAACGCGGTCAACACGTGTTCTTTTTAGCATGTAATAAATTACTTCAAAATCGATATTTACAATTCATTGGAAACCGATTAGTATACCCCACCTACAATTGTCTGTAACATATCAGCCTATACTATTATCTCACAGCTGGGACTAACTGGTTCAAGGACTGCTACAATCTATTTTAACAGAACCCATTAGAAAAAAACAAATATTGTTCAGTTTAAACTCACGAACTAAAAAATACGCATGTGGGGCCAGTGTTATCTTTTCATATCTCTGGGTCTTCTCCAGACACGCCCGCCACTTTGATACCACATCCAACCGTCTTTGCACTCACTTGAGGGTTTTCTGAGTAAATGATCGTTCCCCACTTCTGTGCCATTGAATGCGTTTCTGGTAACCTGGTGAATCACAACTGTATTTGTGGCCGAACAACCGAGCCATGCTGAAAAGCTATCAAGCCCAACACAGACACCTTTTGTTCTAAATACTTCTCCCCACATTAAAGGTATGGACACCATTGTATTTGTCCACCAATCTCATTCAATGGAAGCACTATTAACTACACTAAATAACCTACATTGTAATTTAAAATTGATTTTTTTTTTAACCTCACGTAATTATTTTTTAAATCTCAAAGCTGCCCGTTTGACAAATTCTGCAATAGATCACAAGTGAAGGCTCAGGTTCTTCCACTGCCAGCTACATGCTGCTGAATGGAGGGGTCTGTGTTAATTTTTTTTTTCTGATGGCTGGCTGGAAAATTGATGGCCTTTGATCTGGTAAAGTTTGCCATTTATTACGGGCTGGGACACCCCTCGTGACAAAGGTGGTCGGGGTGAGGCGAAACTTGAATTCCCGCAAGGCTGAAATCACTTCCCCCGGGAGGGTTGGTTAATCCAACGGGGAAACCAGAGAGTGGATTTCATTAGTGTGGAGGTCTTAGTGAAATTTGTCGCGGGTCTCACTGTTTTATTGCCCAAAAATAATGAGCCTCTGTAAATCCCCTCGCTGCTTTGTACTTTGGGCCCTTAGATCAACAGTGACATTTGTTTGGTTAACAGAACATGTTTATCAGTCACTTTATGTGAAATGTGTTTGTTAACTTGCGATCGTTTCAAGTAAATAATTACTCGTCTGATTATTAAAATACGTACAGCATCAACTTTTTAAACATTTTTTTTTTCATTTTCCAAATTATGCATCACTCGTAAACGCTCATTAACGTTCTTTATGATTGAATGACTATGGCCATATTGGCGACGTTATAAGAAGATGATAATCTCTGCACGATAGAAAATCAATATCCGTGCGTAGAAATGCGAGTTTACATTTATATAACACTAGCTGATGGGTCACCATCTAATTTACTCACCATATGTTTTTTTATGTAGGTGGTTGGGCGGCAGGGTGGCACAGTGGTAACATCCGCGCCTAACCGAAATAATGGTCTTGTCCGAGGCGGTTCGATTCCCGCCTTGGGCGCCTTCCTGTGTGGAGTTTGTGTGTTCTCCCCCTGTTCTGCGTGGGTTTCCTTCGGGTTCTCCGGTTTCTCCCCACAACTTAAAAAAGACTCCTTAATTAGTTGGCCGATAACATCATAATGTATAGGAAGCAGTGTGTGGCAATATGGCACCGGCAAACCGCCTGGCTGCCTCCTCTGCCTCTCTGCGCTTTCCTCGCGCCTCTGAGTCCTTCTCTCGTCGAATGGATACCTTCGATATTGAAAGATTTTGTGCGCGTTATAAATGTAAAATTATTATTATTGCTTTACCGAATAATTTCAATTACAACAGTGTTTTGGAAACATGACAATTAGGTTGTAGTTCCGATTCATTACGCATTGAAGAATTACAATTCTACTTGACCCCAGGTCTGGGCATAATATTGAACAGAATAAGGTGCTGTTGTCCCGATTGGTGAAGGCAATAGAGATGAAACAACGTCAACGATACTTTATCCGTTATGACTCAAGAACCCTCGTGGGGAGAGAGGTGTTGTGGGTTGAAGAGGGAGGAAGCTTGAGCCATAGATCTGTCCTTGGGTAGAAAATGTAAGAATAAGACGCATTGTAATCTTGGGCATATACGGAATGCAAATTGATATCGCTTTCAGCTTTTCATGTCTGAGTGTAACAAATACTGGCAGCTTGACATCATTGATACACAATACTCTATGAAATCTAATTTTAACGGTTGGACGCCTTAAATGTCTGCTCAGAGCATCTGCACAAGTATGCCCCTTTATGTGGGATTAATGACAAAGGCTACCCTTTGGTCACCAATGACTTTTAATAAAATCGACTTTCTACTTTATATGCGATGTATATTTATATCTGTTTATATGTATTCCTATACATGCCACTGCTATTGTAATAAGAGTTTACAGATTCTAATTAAAATGTGTACCATAGAAATAATGTTTTAATACTCAAGACTTTTCTTCGATATCTCCTATGTTGTGTCGCAGAAATCCCGTTAAGAGCTTGCAAGTTCACTGGGTATTTTTCTGCTGTAATAATAACATCTGTCTATCTCTCTTTATATCCTTACAAATAACAGGAAATATAAATATTATAATATCCTTTAACTACAGTGCATTTGCCAAGATCTATATTCTGAGTAAAGTACAGTTATGAAATGTAATGTGCTGTATGGCTTAATAGATCTTAGAGATAGTATTATTTAGAGATGTTGTTGGACAAAGCTTACTTGCAACTTCGCCTAACTTTCTTCTGGTGCCTGTTGCTTTCAGCCTATGTTTTCATTGTGATTTATTTTCAATTTGCGTGTGCTTGTCTCTATTAGAATTAAATATAGAGTGTATTCACATCTGTACTTAACACTGAACCTTGGGGCTCTTGTTCGAACACCACGTTTGCACTGGTTTTCAATTTGCGTTTGTACACCTACATAAGTACATTGGTAACTGATGTCTGAACTGTTCCTGAGCAACCCCTTCAGCGAACCCGTGGCACTGGAGACCTTCATCTACCAACGCATTGACAAAAGTACTGTCCGTTATATATTACTTTGCTTTGTGCCCTTCATTTAAAATAGCTTGAAATGCCTTATACATTAGGAATTAGTTAATATATTGATGCATGTTTTCAGGGCATGATGTGTGGGAATTTCTCTGAAGAGCTGCTCTTTCAGGATAAGCATGTCCAGCATTTTTCCTATCGCCTTCACAATGTTTCGCCTCCCATATTCATGGCCTGGAGATGCCTCCAACGTGGGAGGCATCTATGCATCTTTACGACATTTGTCCCAGAGAGGAGGAAGGCTCGACACGGCTATCTCGAAGCAACAGCTCTTAAGAGCAATTCTCAACCATTGAATATCTATTATCCATTTCATTATCCATTTCAAACCATCATCGTCACCTTTGTATAGCGGACTGTTCAAAGAAAACTGCTTTTATTCCACCACTAATCACATGGCGGTGGGGGGTATCATCAGAGGAATAATAGTTGCATAACAGAACACAACGCAAGACCCTACCAACTATTCCCCCAGCTGCTGCTAGCATACCTCGCACAAGGTATGTGCTGTGTGCAGTGGCTGGGTACACACATCAAAACGGGCAGCCCTGCTGGAAGCTCTCTGTGCTTGACATGGGTTGGAGGGCATGGATTAGGCTGGCCTGCAATCTGAGATGGGGCGACCCAAAGGGGTCAGCTTCTGTACAAAGCAGGTTAACCTCTAGCCCTGCGTAGGGTGCGTGACTTTGGTGTGTCAAATTATGTGTGCATGCCTATGCCTGTAGGTTTTCCTGGTAAGAATGGCAGCGAGTCCGTTGGTTTCCCGCAAGCCGCTCTGCATAAGGGTGTACGTGCTCCGATCATTTGTGAGAATCGTGATGAACGAAGGCAATTCAAATTTGGCAGATCAAGGAGCTAATGTAACTACTGCTGGTCCAGTTACTGCATTGTGCGCATGGTATTTAATATGCAGCACAATAGATAGGAGTAATGTTTATATTGTGCTTTGCATGTCGCGTGCCATCACCGTATTGCAATGTAACGTATTATTGCTACTACTGTGGCGACACGCTTGCACGTCGTCGTGACATGCTTCCATGTCCATCACGAAGCTGTCCTCAGTTGCTCCGAGTCGACACGTAGATTACAGCGTAGTGGTTTATCTCCGATCTCCAACAACACAGAGATCCACAGCGTACTTATCCGACGTTTAACTTTCCAGCGCAGTCAATCACGCGCCGGTCTCTGGCAGTTTGTACAAGCTCTTACATTTTCGTGATATATTTCAAACCTGTATTTTCAAGACATTTGTTAACTTGTATTTTCTATATATGTCGATAAAGTGGAATTAGATCGATGTCTAGTTTTGTCACAAATGTAAGGGATGTTAATACATTTAACAGTAATAAAGTAGCCTGTCCATAAGGGTTCATTGCTGGACT
>JAZEWU010000004.1:6538506-6549068 GCA_036362915.1 Geotria australis | reverse complement strand
CAGGTTAATTGGTGTACTGACTAAATTTCCCCAGGCGCCCTGCGATGGACTGGCGTCCCATCCTCGGTGTTCCACTGCCTTGCGCCCTTTGTCTGCCGGGATAGGCTCCGGGTCACCGCGACCATGTACAGGATTCAGCGGTTTCTGAAAATGGATGGATGGAACTTTTATACAGAGTTTATAATATATTGCTGTCGATGGAGATCTGCAAATGGGGAGCACTGCCTCGCAGAGAGTGACAGATGATTTGAAGTGGAGTGATATTGGTTCCTCACTTGCTACCGCCTTGTCTGGCTAGCGTAGTAACAGTGAACCAGACTGCATATTAAAATGTCTCATGCTTAGTACAACACGCTGACTTTCTCGTATCGTTGTTATTGTTAGTATTATATGTGTAGAAATAATGGAGGGTGGCCACTCAACATTTTCGAGAACAGGATATTAAAAGTACTGTATAATATATGCAAACCCATGATTAAAACTGTATTTTCAATACAGTTAATCTTAGTACTGTGGTGTTTTTTATGGTGGTGTTATGAATAGCGAATGAATATTGGATATTTAAATAATATTTACAATATATCGGTGGAACTGTTGTAGTAGTATGTCATGTTCCAAAAATAACTCAAAATGTCCCATGTAAGTTTTTGCACAAATATAAATATTTGCTTCGGGCACATTATATATTTTATTTTGCATTTTCATTAACAAGCTTTTATTTTCACTGTGTACATTTTTATATATAGTACCATGTTCGTATACTTTCACACCACATTTTTTCATGGATATAAAGAATAGTTAAAGCCTCTAAAAAGCGCCCTATTTTGAACGATTTTGGTCTATGTTTCAAAGTTCAAATGATGTGTTAAGCCCAAAGGTTTGATTTTCAATAACTGACCCGTATAAGCCATCTACTGTTGGCTTTTTCTTGCACCACACATTGCCAAAGTGAAAAAGTCCATGTTTTTTGACAAAATGTAGCTTTCAGATCTAATTTCTTAAAATATTTACATTTAGCAGCACAGGTTTAATTCTGCTATAATTTACCCGAGAGAGAGTAAAAAAACCTATGTTGACTTAATTCCTAGAAAATTTACTCTAAAAAATGTGAAAGATTTAATTTTTTAAAATTTTATTTTCATGCTTGTATTTCAGTTTAAGGCATGGAACACCTTTTCATGCGAAAAATACAGGATTTGTCCTCGTTGGTGCCCATTGCTGTTGACTTTATAATATTTTCTTGTTGAAGTAAACTTTGCATTTACACTGACAAACGCAATGTTTTGTTAACATTTTGTCTAGCTTGCATAAACTTAACATTACACACCTCTGCCCGCAGTCTCCATGGTGGTAACGGACACACCTTCTCTGCAACTAAGAATGCTGCACCTACTGTGCAAATATTTTCCGCTGACAAATATTACGCAACTTTAAAAATACGTTGCATAAAAATAAATGTTCTAATATTCTCTCCAAATTGGCTACAAAATGTTCTTGGTATGACATGAAATGCTCTCTTCAACAGGGCATTTTGCATATCACATGCCAAATTCCAGATGAAGTGCATTCAAATATTTGACAAAGTATTATATCCTTGGAAATGCAAAGAACAAAAAATACCTTACCTAATTTAATAGATTATGAAATATCGTTAATATATTAATTATTTCAAGAGATTATACATTTTGGAGTTGCAAACAGCTTCCTTTTAAGAGCCTGAAATACAGCATTGCGACCCAACGGTGGCAAGAGCCGAAGTACATGATGCATGCCTTCAATATACACACTCCATAATAGCGGTCTTGTTTTACATGGCAGTAAAGGTTAAAGGTACAGTCTAAAAATTGCTTGCTCATGTCAATGCTGGCAGAAGGGCCCCTGCTAAAGAGAGCTCTAGAGAGCCCCTTTAGAGGGTAGGTGAGAGCATCACTTTTCCCCACCGCTCGGCTAACTGTGCTGTATTACGTATGTATTACGTATTTACGCTGTTTGGCCTCTAACAAAATAGCCCAGAATACGCCTGAACTCGTCATATCTTGGAAGCTAAGTAAGGTTGCGTCTGGATAATGCTTCATGGTTGACGACCCGTCATGCACAACCGGTTGTTACATGACTGTGGGGCTACGTTTTGGGGAGCAGAAGGGCGATGCAGCTAAATGTTTGGTTGTGCTAAACGTCTGTGCTACATGACTTAAGTAACCCGCACTGACGAACTCGGTAAATAGTCTCTACAGACCAGCATGGTGTGAGGAGGCCAGCAGTAGATTGACAAAAAGCTGCGCATGTAAAAATGTTTCTTCATTTCCTAAAGTGATGTTTATAGATTGGTCACAGGGCTTCTGTGGACTGCAAGAGTGCCATGAAAATTCGGTAAAATCACACATCCTTGGTTATGTTGCCGCACCAAGGTCTGGGGCAGTGCTATTTTAGTTAAGTGAAACATATACAATGATCTTAAGGCTCCTCTCCAGAGCACACAGCAAAGTAGGGAGTCATTGTTGCCAAATGTACAGCAACAGTAACTCAGACAAATCCTTGCGAGGAATATCGCAGGATGACATTTCCCAAGGAAAGTGTAATTTATGAAAATTATGTTTGTATATCTGGGAAATCTATTACTCAATGTACTTGCCCACAATCCACTAAATTGCCTAAAAATGTTACTCTTTAGTATAATACAAAGCGCGACTGGCAACGTTATCATCATGACGTGACTTATATATATTTTTTTATCAGATTAAAATGTTTAACACATTCATTTCAAACATATTTTTGTTACAATAAAACATTATTTTAGACGATACGCAGGTTAAATGACATCAACCGCACTATTAATACAAGTAGGTGGGCTTGGGTAGAACATGTCGCTAGGGTAAGATGAATCGTGGTCATGCAAAAGTATACTTTCCATATTTTAGCTGATAACGTAATACTCTTTGTTATGTTGTAACGTATCGTATTAGTTCAGACCAGAGATTAGGTTTTCACTAGATTTTTTTTCCACAACAATGGCAGCCTGGCTCACGGTCGGGATTATCGGCATAGGGAACAAAGTTACGCCTATCCATAATAACGCAATATTATTGTACCCTCTTTTACTATAACCTATGGACAGGATCAGAGGAGTATTGGGTATAAAGGGGCGTTCTGGATGAAAACAAGTTCCGCTCCGGCTGACATGAATCACCAGTTCAGATTTATAAATCTACGGCGTTTTTATATGCAACTTGTTTTTTTTTACTTTTTTGGCCAGAATGACTATTTTCATGTTTTTGCACAACTGGCTTGTAATATGTAAAAATATCACTTGGTGGTGCTACATGATTACACTTCCACACTCACACGCGTGTGCACATGCAGAACTGTATTTCTATCGTTTGATGTGTGACTGGGAAACTTGTTTCTGACTATTCTTTAATAGAAAAGTCTTAAATGGACATATAATAATAATTTTACATTTATAACACGCACATAGTAATTCACTGTCGAAGGTACTCATTCGACAAGAGAACGACTCACAGGCACGAGGAAAGCACGGAGGAGGCAGCCAGGCGGTTTGCCGGCGCCATATTAATATATTCACAATTTGTTTTTTACTTTTTCTCAGTTCAAATTAGGATGAATTATCCGTTGTTATTTGTAAAACATGAAAGTGCTAAGTAGCCTGCGAATATGGCCTATGTGTGTGATGCATTCATTAATTGTCAGAAACCGCTGAATCCTGTACAGTGTACAGGGTTGCGGTGAGCCGGAGCCTATCCTGGAAGACAAAGGGCGCAAGGCAGGGTTATACCCAGGATGAGGCGGCAGTCAATTAACCTGTGCAGCAGCATGTATTTGGGCTGTGGGAGGAAACCGGAGTGCCCGGTGAAAACCCACGCCGATACGAGGAGACCAAGCAAACACCACACACAAAGGCACCCGAGCCGGGATTCGAACCAGGGGCCTTCTTGGTGTGGGGCGGCAATGCTACTCACCACGCCGGGTGTGTGATGTATATAGACAACTTGGTTCTCATGGCCAGGGGTGAAAGTAACTTACATTACTTACGGGTTCGTTCGTATGGCAACCCCCCTTACCACCTGCATTGGACTCAACGCTTCGGCCACTTTATCACTGGTATGCCTTACCGGACCGTACCGGCTTACTTTGACCTCTGCTCATGGCACACTCGTTGTGGGCCGTCATTATTATCAACAGGAGTAGCAGCTACATCAACCACAGCAGCAGTTGCAGAAATGGCAGATATAGCTGAATTTTGTCTGTGCTTCTCTGTACGAAGGGTAAAGATGCAGCCCTGTATAGCTCTTGCTCCAGCCACGAGAGGCAACTCTATAGAGCCTTTCGAGAGAAGTTATTGTTAGCCGAATCTTCCAAGCTGCCCAGACATCTTGGAAGAAGCAGATGTATCCACACTTGATCAAGCAACATGCAACCTGCTCAGGCATACTAACTGGTTGTACCCATTGCTACTGCTGCGTGAAGATAGGTGGTGGGGGAGTGTGTGGAGGGATTTAAGAACACCCTCATTGTTCCAACTGCCGTGCTGGGAGCTCGAACTGGCGCCCAATGCATTGCAAGTCCAGTGTAGTAACTAACAAATCATAGCAGCATCTGTTATATACACAATTCAGAGACTTAATCAACTTCCATTGGTTCGTATCTGAGAATGTTTTCTGAAGATCACTCTGTGCCAGCCCAGCCGTTATAAACATTCTTAGAAGAAGAATCATCATCTTTGTTGATGACAGCTGTACGTCCGGTCCTGGCTCCCTGATGGTCCGGCATGATGATGACTAGTCAGTGGAGAACGTTTTGAGTTTGTAGACGTTGCAATTACATTTGTGCATTTTAGTTTTCTGTTTTTTTTTTCTTTGCGGGGTAACAGCAGACTACGCCATGCCACAGCGAACCACATAATGTACCCGCGCTTTTATCAGGTTTCCCCTGGTTAGTACTGCCAGCTCTGGCTCACAGGGCCCAGTCAATTTGTGTCTTGTTTGGGGCGTAATCAGGTTAATTCAATATGGACAGCGGTAGGGGTGATTCAGAAGGAGTGACCCTAAAAGAAAAGCTTTACTTTGTAGTTGACTTGTGCCGCGTTGATCTATTCAATGTCAGGTTTATTTTCTAATTTGAAGACATGTCAGCCTGCATGAGGCTGATAAGAGAACACGCTAGTGTTATAATCTAGTATGTTTCTCTGTGAGTTTGCGTGCGGTGATTGATACTGAGTGAGTCGGCGGAGAATAACTGTGGCCACTTAGCGTGTGGAATTGTGTCAGGTTGCCACAAACTCTTTCGGCGCTGAAAACAGTCTTCTTTTCTCTGCGTTTTAATTTTATTCCTCTAGTTGTATGAGGTCATGGGTCCAGTCAAAGTCCGCATGTTTTGGACACATCTATGGGCTCCACTGACCCAGCAGGCTAGTCTGTGTCAGGTTCACCTCTTTTGTGGGTCTGAAGTCAAACAAGGGCCTGAGTCTCTGGACGTCGTTACTTCCAAATAACTAGTCCTCCAGCGGTCAAGGGTGAGAGTCCTACCTCTGCAGAGGCATATGCAGAAATTAAGATTTACAAATAGGGATAGAACACAAAGGAGACCCATTTTATTTGGCAGTGTGCGTAAGCATTCGTAACCCCATCACTTTAAGACTTCATTATGCAGTTGTGTTACCAATTTGCAAGGAATTTGGGGGCCGCCACAATGTAATTGTGGGTGTGTGCTCCGTCTTTTCTGCCAGACCACACCCCAATAAGCCTACCTTACGCACCCCACAGGGACAACATACTGAGCCACCGTGGAACCCCTCTAGTGTACTTTATATAAAATGTTATATATATATAAATACAATCTGTAACTTTCAGCTTAAGCAGTCTGCATATGGAACAGTAAAACTATACCGCGGTTTGTATGTTGAACATCGAGCAATGGGCACTCTTTTTTTTAGTTTGCACTGCCTAGCTTGAATGAAAACGTTTATTAGCAATGAAACAATTTCCATCGGCTAGCTTAGAAAGAAAGTTAGTCACACTGTAATGATGTTGAATATATTTCTATCCCAGCAGTAGGGACACTCTTTGTGCTCAATTACGAAAGGTCCCCAAATATTTAAACGCGGGTGCAGGCTGGTTATACGGTGTTTATAAATCTCATGCTGGTTGTTTAGCTGTAGGTGTATTTACATTAAAACCACATGTTCATTAGTGTAAGCACTATTGCCTTGCATCAGCTGCACTCCTGTACGTGTTTTATGGTTGACCGTTGCATTAACTGCAGTGGAAAAGTAGGATTTTGAGCTTGGTACATTCATTTTAGCACGACACATAAACTTTTACTGCATCTGCGCTATTGAAGCATGTTCTCTGTTTTATAAGCGTGATATCGAGCCAAGTTTTAAGACTTAATGTCAATATTTTTACATTAATTAAAATGAAAACGTTTTTTGTTTCAAATGTAATATAGTATAAAATACGAAGTTTTTATCCTTACCGGCAATAAGAACACAGTGTTAAAATGTTTAAACACCAAGTGAACACTTTTTTACAAAGGCTCCAACGTGCAGGTAGCCACGCATACTTGTGGAATAACCATGCAAAATTAATGAGTCGCAATGCATTGTTGTTAAAGCTTATTGGCCACTACACAACGGCTTCCTTTTTAGCCACAAGGCAGACACTCTCACAACACGCACAGATCGACTCATTAATAGTCCGGGGGAGGACATGAACGCTATTGGACTCTTTTTGCCGTTCTTATTGCCGGTAAGGGTAAAAGCTTCGTATTTTATTCTTTATTTGTAACAACGCCAAAAAGCGTCCAATAGCGTTCAAATGTAATATGTTTGCCTGTGTATGTGTTTTCCAATAAATTGCATTAAACTAATATAATTTATATTGCCCAGAAGTTCCGTCCATGTTCGCATTACTCTTGTGTTTGAGACGTAACACATTGCACTCTGTGTATAATTGTTTGATGGTTGCTTCACGTAAATTAAACATGGGGTATAATAACAGAATAAGCAATTTTCAAATGGTAAGTACATGTTTGGTATTGAAGGGGTCAGTGAAACGTGCCCTCTGGTTAAATATATTTTCTGTGATACTGCGTTGGCAGTGGTGCACAAGCACAAATGACAACTCAACACATTCGTCACTGCCTTTGTTATTTACAGCAATACTGTCTTTGAAATCTGCGACAAAGATATTTAACTAGAAAAACTGAGCACTACCATAAAGGAAACAAACCATGATTGTATCTTTGTGTGAATATGAAGCGCCATTCTTTAAACGTCACCTTTTATAGGTTCTAAGATCAAAGCGGAGCCGATACAAATGAGAAGCACAAGTCATCAATTATGTAATTTAATTCAATATGGACAGTGACATATTTTACATATTTAGGTAAGAGGTAAGCAAAAACACATAATTGAAAATAATATTTGTTGAATGCACAGCAACATTAATGCCGTTCACAACTGTGAACTTTGCCCATGGGCTTGCATCTGTGTTGGTCACTATGCTGTGGCTGTATAATACTGTGCTTGATACATTTGGTTTTGTTTGCATAAAACCATGCAGTGAAATAACATCTCAAGTTTCTTAATAAACAACAAAAAGGTGAATGGATAACAACATTTATCCATTTCATGTCTTCTGCATATTAACTACTGCGGTGGCAGCCCCGTGGTACAAGTGCTTGTTTTGCAGTTTCAGATGTCAGTAAGGATCGGGAATGGCTAGAAGAGTGGGATGTTTGGTGCTTTAAGAGTATTTATTCAGAGTGTATGGTTGGATAAAAGGAGCAGAGGCATGCAGGCATGATTGGTTGTTATTCCCAACAAAGAAGCTGAAAGCTTAAAATACATCTTCATCCAACAGGCACCTCGTCATCACGGCCACACTTCAAGTACTGCAAATAACCTCTTGAAAAAAAACCCCCAAACATTGTAAAGTGCAGAAAGACATGTTTTTCGAAACCAATTTCATTATTTAACCGAAAGATCTTTAAAAATAAGCTCTGGAAGTATAGTTTTGATATTGCTAGTGGCACACTATATGCTTTACAGGTGTATATATAACATTATTTGTAGATGATCATAAGTAGAGCCAGACATAAAAGGTAAATAATAATAATAATAATCTACTTTTGTAACGAGCGCATTTTCTCCGGGCGCGATGCACTTGTTGATTCGGAGGCACAAGGTGCGGCCTTGCAATTTCCTGCTCACGGAGCTGTTGGCGGATGGCCTCCACTAAAGCAAATTCTAGAGGTCTACTGATCCACGTGGGGCAGACGTGTTGGAAGAGGTGAATGTACCCACAATTTTCCCCCCCATCGACTCTTGTTTATGCATTAATACTGCTGGGTGATAACCATAACACACAGACCACTCATACAGTGATAGCAATATAGGTAGGAGTGATAGTGTCCCTCTTGGGTCCAGCCATGCACTATGTTAGGTGTCCCGCATGCTTCGGACCCAGGAGTTAGGTAGCGTGTGCATGACCGAGTCATACGATAGCAGCATACTGGCAAGTACACAGAAAACCAGTGTATCTCCACACTGCGGGTGAACCTCTCAGCAGAACCACGAGGGAGCAGTGTTAAGTTTCCATGAGCACATACTCCTATGGATGATTCTGCATTTGCATAAACTGTCCACCACATAGCCTCACCAGAGCTTACAACAACCTGCTATGCAAGGCTAAGCACCCATTCAAGAACTATCCAGACTCAACCTTGCTTAGATTCACAGTTCTGATGCAGATCGTGTGAATTTTATGTAATTAGTTCGTGCTCACATACGCGACATTAATTGACCTAATCGCACTGAATGCACTGATATCAACAGATCTTGGAAGCTAAGCTCGGTCGACCTTGGCCATCGCTTGGATTAAGGAACCACCAGTGCGTACCGGGTGTTGTAGTCCTTGGCTATGAGGGCCCCGACATGCTGGGAGATCATAGCATGGCAATGGGTGTGGTCCATCTGTCTGCCTTTGTATTTAATCTATTTGTGCAAACCCCTCAATTGTGTGGAGTTTTTTTTCTCTCGGTACTCCCAATGTCAGGACGCTCCTGAAAAATATTATGTTTAAGACGCATTGCAGCTTCCCTGGGTAAATAATTGTATAATTATTAGAAAACGAGAGGACGATGTTCGTGATAGAATTCTCTGAAACAATGTTTGGGCAGCAAATTGCAGTATAAATAAGTTGTTTGATCTTTGAACTCTGCTTTGTGCCAAAGCCCAACATGTGTGACTAACATCCCAATTTAAGTAATTTTTTTTCCACCTTTTCATTCGAACTCCATTCCAACTGTGATGATTGCTTTGGCATGAAAACAGTGTTGCCTATTTTACGTGAGGGCCTCAACCAACATTTTAAATGAAATTGCCATTGACACACGAATATGCCAAAAATAGCAGCTTTCCAAATGAATAGACTATGGTGTAGCTTGTGGATGGCGTGCTCTCTACCTGGTGTCGAAGGTCAAGCCCAATCGTGCTTTGGGATCATTAATATTTTGGCAACGGTGCATGATTTAGTCAATTGTATTGACCACTGGATTTGTGTGGAAAATGTGGAACTACTGTTCAACACTTGTATAAAGAGTTTTTTCTTCTTCTGTTTTCCGTGCTCACGGTGAAATGTTTGTCTTGAACAGTGCCCCTCTCTCGCGATGGGCTCGACTTGTAAACATCGTTCATTATGCTGCCTTGTGAAACATCATTAGCAACGCGTCACTACATAAGCAGTTTTGTGCTGCCAAATGCTTGTATTTTACGACGCAACTCTTGATCCATGTAGTTGTAAAGACGTATAATAACAATTATTTTACAACGAAAATCGACACTCAGGCACCAAAGCTCTTCTAAAGGTATGTCCCACATTGGGATGTTTGCCGAATTCCGTTAATACGAAAAATTAACTCGAAGGATTTCGTGACCAATGTTATCCATAGTGAAGCTCTGTTTATGAGTTTAGGTCATGTGAAAAAGTGTGTAAGTGTAGTGCACCCGTCGATATGTTGGAAAGGGTAAAAACTTCGTATTTTATACTTCATTTGTAACAACGGCAAAAAGCGTCCTATAGCGTTGATACCCTTAAGACCGGTAAAGCCATCGGACTGGATAACATCTTCACGGAAGAGATCACGCACTTTGGACCTCTGACGCGGAAATGGATCCTTGAGTTGAAGAACAAGTGCATGCTGACAAAAAACATCCCAAAGATCTGGAGGAAAACCAAAATTATTGCTCTTCTCAAACCGGGCAAAGATCCAGCGTATGCAATAACTTTCGCCCGATCTCTTTGCTATGCCACCCATATAAGCTGTTTTAGTGCCTGATCCTAAAAAGGCTTGCCCCTGTTGCTGAACCAGCCATGATCCCCCAACAAGCTGGATTCCGACCTGGCAAATCTACAACAAGCCAACTTCTAAATCTCACTCAGCATATTGCATATGACAGTGTGAACCACCGCCTCCTCCTGAAAAAGATCTTGGAGTTGACAAAAGACCTGGCGCTTACAGACCTCATTGGAGTCCTCCTAAAA
>JAZEWU010000004.1:6523009-6537971 GCA_036362915.1 Geotria australis | reverse complement strand
GGCCCAACCACCTGTGAATGTGGAGAAGCAGACCATACTATGGAACACTGCCTTGTCTGCGCTCTACTACCCAACCTCTGCAGCTCTAAAGACCTTGCGGAGTTCAATAAAAATGCAAAGAACTGCGTAAAGAAATGGGAAACTGTAGTTTAACCATCGTGCTTCGAAGAATCGCAAAGAAGAAGAAGCTGTACAGCTGAAATTATATCACAATGTATTGTATTGTACTGCTTTTATCGTTTAGAATTTCCTGCATTTACAGTAAGATTATCTCGACACTTATTTCCCAAGGGGGACAGAAGGAATTTCACTAGCATTATGTGCAGTCACATTTTCCCATTTGGATAACTTGCCGAATGCAGGAGTTCACAGCCCTTTGTCAATCCACTGTTGGAAGAATGCTTCTTCCAGCCATGTCAGTCATACAGGTTATTTGATAACATTTCACCAATCTAGTCAGTGATATTTTGTTGAGAGCTTCTTGCAGAGTCTCTTGAGGTTGAGTAAGCCATGACCGAATTTGATTTGACCACTTTGGCTGTCGTGCATGTAGTCATGCGCATCCTGCATGCAAGGGAAGAAGGCATTTTTCTGCAGAAAAAGTACGGCTTTCCAAACGTGTTGTTTCATTATGATGACGCTCACCAACTTCATCATCATCAGCATAACTGCGTTCGTGAATACACTGTGCACCTGTATATGTGCTTGTTAATGAACGTGATTATGTGTAAATGGGGACATTTCCGTGTGCCCAAGACAGCCATTAATATCAGTATAAAATGAGAAACGCCTTTCTGTTTTGAGCACTGCTGGCAGAGTCTGTGCATGTGCATGAGACTAGCGTATTGGCAAGGCGCAAAAGAACAACTTTTTGGCATTACAACAAACTGGTCCTGCATTATGAAAATCAATGTTTCGCGTAACCCGTGTCTAAAAGCACGGCGTGCTGCTTGATTTCATTTATGTGTGTAAATATGCTACCAGTAGAATGGTTATTTACGTCTAGGTTTGTAAAAAGGTGTTTTGTGTCAGCACAGTGGCCAGATTTTTGGCTCGTGATTTGAAAGTCTCTGTGCAGAACATTTGTAAGGTGCTCATTTGGAAAAAAACACAAATTCATCACAACTGTCAACCACATGGGCATTGTCTCCAGATGTGAATTTTGGCAGAGCAACAAGCATGAAGACACTGGCACAAAATACTTTTACAGACAGTCATGTGCTTTAGCAGTCGGTAATATTATCTTGTATGATGATTATTAATAACCCGCACGCCTAAACAATATGTATGCAAGATTCCACATGATTGGAGGGCCCACCCTTGCGATGGCCGATGTGACCCATTACAGCATAGGTTTCCTCCCAGTTGAATGACATCAATCACTTTGCCTCCGGGTGTAATGATTCACACTAGGCCCCCTGTGGATTCCATGTACTGTCACGATTCAGGTCCAGGATTCCACTTACAGAATGCATATTTTTTGGTTTATATAATTTTCTGCATTGTTTGTACATGTTATTTCACACTTTGACTGAATTTAAAATTAGGATAAATGTTGTGTGCAATGTGCTTAACCAATCAAGGGTAGATGCATACACATGTGATTCGATACATATGACCCATAGATGCATCGTCTATTATTAGGAAAGTAATGCATCATTACTAGCCTTGTGTTGTCGCATATCTGGTCATATGCACAACCACGATTACAGGCCTCTATTACCCATCAGACAAAAAGTACAACAGTCTATTTAACACCACGTCTTAAAACACGCAACAGATATAATCCCGTTAAAATCTAAGGAATACGTTTAACTCTGATATAATATTGACAGTCCTGTGATCAGCTACTGCTGGATGAATGCGTTCCCATTCTCTGTCGATCGTGGATGTTGTTTGACCAAATTTAACCAGGCTGGTCAGTGTGGGTTGGTGGAGGGGAGCCAGGACTGGTTCAGATGTCACTCGCCACTGATGTTAGCCATGGCCAGAAATCAAACTCAGGTTTCTGGGTTCATAGAGCAGTACACGAAGCACTCCACCGCTGTTCCACCTCACTCTGATGTCATTGCTTGATTTATGGAAACATATTTCACAAAGACAATGTGCAATGAATGTTCGTAGAATTTCATCTTGATCCATAATACGTTTTCAAGTGAAATGTTCTCTCTATCACAGTTGACTCAGGTTTCTACGAACCAGTTCTAAATTATCAGCAAGTTAACATATTGGCAGTGTAGTTTACCTGTACTAATTTTGCATTTAATAACTAGTCGGTTCTTGAATATGCAACGACTTGGAAAATACCTTACGTTGCAGGCTCAGGCTGTGAGGTGGTCGAGGGATGCCCGTACATCAACCATATATTCTCATTAATGAATTGACCGATAACATCCTAATATATAGGAGGCAGTGCGTGGCAATATCGCACCGTCAAACCCTCTGGCTGCCTCCTCCGCCTCTCTGCGCTTTCCTCGCGCCTCTGAGTTGTTCTCTCGTCGAATGAATTTCTTCGACATTGAATGAATATGTGCGCGTTATAAATGTAAGGTTATTATAATTAATATTTGTGCAAATCTTTGACTGTTACCTATTTATATTTTTCACCAAACATCCCAATGCAGCACCATCTTGATGGTGAGGCTTCCCTGGATACACCTGGTATTATTTATTTTATTTTGTTTTCCTAAACTCTGTTTTTGTTTCAGAACTGCTGATTAGTTTCCTTCATAAGTTCACAAAGAATTGATGAAAGCGCGTTGGTGTTTCAGGATTATCACAAGCAATGCAGAGGCAGGGCCATCCTAAGGGGTTTACATTTGCTCAACAATAGCAGAAGAGCTCTGGGTTTTGTAAACACAAAGCATAAAGTCGCAAGCCCACGGGTCAGCCACATGAGGTCATTGTTAAAGGATGCTGTCGAAAACCTTGATTATTTTGACAGTAAGCCGAAATCAAACAAACTGTACGTTTTTATGTGTAAACTCAGCACTCAGCATGTATACTCCTTCACCATGACAATCCGTATTTACAGGTGGTTGCAATCTCTCTATATGACACCCACTGTTGACCTCCACCAATTTTTCTTTTTACGAGTTAAGAACAAAAACTATAATTAAAACAAATATAGTGCAAATAGAATTAATATAGTGCAAATATAGATGGAAAGATGCGCAAGTAATATGCCATCTACATGACGAGTAGTTAGCAGCAATTTTTTGTAGTGTTCTGTACAAAGTGGCTAGTCCTGAGTGTAGGTGTATGTGTGCTTATATGCTTGTATTAAAAAAAGTTCTTATGGCTGGTGCTGTTTTTGGAGGCAGAAGTGACAGAGTTCAGCATCCTGACAGCCTGATGTATGAAGCTGTTACAGTCTGGTGGAGCAGACTCGGAGGCTCCGGTGTCTTCTTCCAGATGGCAGGAGACTGAAGAGGCTGTGTGACGTTCCAATTTGCATTTCCTTTATTAAAAACAACCTCGTAATAACATTGATCTGCACTGAAATATATAGGCATGAAAGCCACAATGTATACATGCATGTTGATCATGGCAATGAAGGATATCATGACGGGCATCCAGGGTCCTTGTGTAACAGGAACCAGAAAGGTTTATAGAGGTGGCTTTTGTGGATGCTGTGGAGTCAAGTGCAGTTATCAAAACACAGTGTTGCCAACTGAGTGATTTCATAGGGAGATCTAGCAGCTGTTTGGGTTTCTCTCGTAATAAAAGTTTAGTCAAAGCGAAAAGCGTCAAACCTAGCACCTTTCTGGGATGAGAACAACATGCAGATTTAGGAGCGATTTCAGATTCACATTAAGGTTGTTGTATTAGTTTACCATATGTAGCACTTGGTAAATTGTCTGGCGACATTTTGACGACTTTATAAGGACTATCTGGTCACATCTAGAGACGTATTGAGGCTCCTTTGGTGGCTTTCGGCGTTGAGGCGTTGGCGACACCGTTGAAGCTGAGCAAACATGTTTAGTCGCATGACGGTAGTCCGCGGTTTACTCATGCAGCAGCTAAACTGTAGAGATCTGATCCTTGTACACATACAAAACATCCTTTAATCTGAAGCGGTGCACCTCATTTCACTAGGCATAGTCGCAGGCCCAAGGGCCCGTGTTTAGATTAGCATTGTGTTATGCAAGATGCACATGTGCCGAGTACAAAAGTTGAATTCCTGTTAGCTGATTGTGCATAACGAGGTGTAGTTTAAGGGCTGCTTTCACCAATGCACTGCTCACCAGACATGAGCGTGACCTGTGGTCGGCTGTTAAACACGCAGAGAGCATGCATGGAAGCTTGCAATCTGACCTCTTGGCTATCATGTGACCTTGGGTCATATGGACTATTCCTTTGTGGAGTCTTTCCGGATATTGGATTAATAATTAACTTTAGTGATTCCAAGTCTGTGTGCATTGGTCATCATTTGCAAACATCTAACATACACAAGCTAAGGTGAGATAAATGTTTGAAAAGAAACATTCTGAAAGCGTAAAATTAATGTTAGTAGGAATATCAACGCTATTGGACGCTTTTTGCCGTTGTTACAAATAAAGTATAAAATACGAAGTTTTTACCCTTACCGGCAATAAGAACACAGCGTTAAGATGTTTAAACACCAAGTGGCCAATAAGCTTGAACAATAATGCACTGCGACTCATTAATTTTGCATGGTTATGCCACAAGTATGTGTGGCTACCTGCACGTTGGAGCCTTTGTAAAAAGGTGTTCACTTGGTATTTTCTACTTTGTTAGTAGGAATATTCATGTAGAGGTATAAGGTGCTGCAGCCCACGCGTGGGGGCGTGTGGGCTGGAGCTCCCTGTGTTAATCGTTTTTATTTAGCTTTAATTTGTTGTACATTTGTCATTTTTCATCTGTTCATTTTCTCTATGGTTGGTTGTTCGTTTCTTTGTAACTTTGTTTTTTTTTTGGTGTCTGCCATGCTCTTGTTGCTTGTTTTTTTTTGTCTGTTTTGTGCGGCCTACTCCTGGCCCAGTTCGTGTAAGTCCTGCCTTGCCTAGTCCCGCCTCGTGTTGTTGCCCAGGTGTCGCGTGTGGAAATTGTGTTTTTATTGTTGTGGGTGGCTCCGTTTTTTTTCTTTGCTGTTGCGTGTGTCTTTGTCTTTGTTCTTGTGCTTCATTGTTGATTGCTTGATTTGGATTGGCATTGTTTCCCCCTCGTGTCTGTCTCTGTCTTCCTGTCTCTGTGTCCCTATGTCTCCCCCTCCCTCCCTGTCTCCCTCCGTGTTTGTCTTTAAGGAAGTGACGGCAATGTTAGGGGACGCTGGCAGATTTTTGCCGCTCTTAAGATTGCCAGTTTCACGACCTTTCAGTATATTCGACGCAGCGTTAATCATTTTTTTTGTTCCTTTGGTTTTTACATATTTATTTTTCATTGTTGACATGCCGTTCTCTTCGCGGCCCTTGTGCAGCGCTTTGTGACCCTCGGGTGAAAGGCGCTATATAAAACGCTGTTATTATTATTAGTTGGCACTAGTGATAATGAGCTTTTCGGTTGAGGTATGGATAAGAGTACTGAGAAAAATGGTTTTAGAAATGCATGCTTTGGCTAAGAAATCCATGTGATTCTAAACCGGATTTTTTGCAGCATGTGTTGCTTGGTTAAAGCTCCTGATTTATTTTAAGAAGTCATCATCTTACGTATCAGAAGATTACAAGATGATTTTGTGTGTATAGTGAAACCATCGATCGATCTATTATCAGAAACCGCTAAATCCTATACAGGGTCACGGTGAGCCGGAGCCTATCCCGGCAGTCACAGGGTGCAAGGCAGGGCCATACCCAGGATGAGACGCCAGTCCATCACAGGGCACCAGGGGCAACTTAGTCCGCAGTCCAATTAACCTATGCAGCAGCATGTCTTTGCACTGTGGGAGGGAACTGGAGTGCCCGGCAAAAAGCTACGTGGAATCAAGGAGAACATGAAAGGCACCCGAGTCGAGATTCAAACCTGGGTTCTTCTTGCTGTGAGGCAGCAGCGCTACTCACTGCACCACAGTGCCGCCCCAATAAATCCATATATAATACAATAACTACAAAAATCTGGCATGTCTCCCATCCCCAGCAAGAAAATGTCGCAGCCCCAGGCACCCCCCCCTAGGTGGTGCGTGCACCCCCAGGCTAACAACCACTGACCTCGGATCTGCAAACTAACTGATTGTATCGCTCCACCTCCTCGGTGGACATCCTTGAAGCGCGTTCCTTTCCCTCGGCTGCCATTGTTATTGTTCTTGACCATCGGCCATAATCCTTTCTGGCGACGACATGTTATTGTTTATCAATAACAAAAAACCCTACTGGCCACTGCAGTCTGTGTTCGAGGCGTTGCTAACCTTGTGTAATGTGTATCTAGGATCAGTACTCAGTGAAAGTTCGCTGGCAATGGCAGGGGTGTAATTGTAAACACACGCAACTATGTGTGTGTGGAGGTGACTGGGTTGCTCGAGGGTGTGGGTGAAGGGGGGTTTGGGAGGATAATGGGCATGTCGGAGCACTGAGCCAGAGCACTGCTAAGCATCCTGGGTCCGAACGCTGAAGTGGTTGGGTCACCTCATATTAAGTTGGGCTTTCGTAAGTGGTGCGGTTGATTGTATCAGTACAGTCATACCACGTAAACATGGATATGTTTTAAATGTGAAATTCAGTAGAGCCAAGCTCTGAGGTTCATCATCATCATCATCCGCCTTGATTAATCGGCTGCTGCATGAATGTCTCCCCATGCTGTGTCGATCACGTATGGTCGTTTGACCATACGTCACCGTGCTGTGAGAATCGGCACTGGCTCCGATGTCGAACACCACTGATGTTAAACATGGCTGGAAATTAAACTCAGATCACCAGGTTCAGAGTGTAGTGTCGGTGTAAACCACTGTCGTACCACTCCCCTCCTTATTGTACATTAGATTACTGTGCTCATTTTATATCAGGTGGTCTGAAATACAATAGGCTTACAGCTGGACCACATGTGCTACGATGACCTTGCCTTCGTGAATGGCCAGCATAACAGTTGATATTCAGATAACTGCCCTTACTCGTGCTTAGCGGAAAGCAAGTACCAGATTAACTTTACTGGATTAGTACGCCAAATAAGTTCAACAAGAGTTTGGTGGAACGTTATAAATTGCTACAAAACTGTCGTGGTGCCTTCCTGAATGTCTCCGTGAACACATGTGGACGCATGTGGCGAGAGAAATGTGTGCTCGTGTATTTCTTGTGCCTGTTTGAGCACTTATTTAGCCATCAATATACAAACCAGTGCTTGTTTGTCATTGTCATTGGATGCCCTGTTTTTTTTTTCCGCAACTTTACTCGCATGAACTTAATTGCAACTGAACATGGACGTTGTATATTTTGTAAGTAAAAAAACGCTACATTTTACTACATAGTAAAACCTGTTTGGCTTCTGGATATATTTTCTTTACCACATTTACAATTTTACTCTTTAAGTCGAAAATTAAAGAAAAAAAAATTAAAGGCGGCCTTGAAGGTAAACAAAGTCACATCAGACTTGGTTGGGAGCCAGATTTTTCACATTTAAATGGTTTTAACAAGAGAAGGAGCTGCGTCTGGCTGCATTTATAGGTATGTTTTGTCAATATGTCTAGAGTTAACGTGGAACATTGCAAAATCAAATGCACATTTTTGCAATGTAAATATAGCACGTGGTTAATTATGGTCAACTATGTATGTAATTGGACACAGACCCTGTGTCATGTGACCCATAATATTTTCATTTGTGCAAAACTCGTCGAATACATGACTTTTCCAAATACTTAAAACCAATGGGAACAGCTTGCACAGTACTCATCGTGTTTGTAATGGCCTGTCCATTACATTAATCCTTTCAATGTGGATAACAACATTGGTGCTTTACACTGATCATCAACATTTATTGCCACTTTCATTAAGTTATGCATATTTTTGGGACTCATTTAGAACCTGATGTCCCTCTAATATCTTTTACGTAGAGAATATTTAAAATCAATTACAAATCCGCTTGTGGCCAAATCACCCGGAATGTGTCAAATCTTGGAGGCAATATCCAGGAGTTAAGCCTGGATATTGCATGGAAGGGTGACTGCCGTGCATTAACAGTTGTTGCGAGGAACATTCATTGTTGGGCTTTACCAGTGTTCAATGGCTATGCTAGCTCCCCAACTTCACGAACCCACCCTGACCAGGGCGGTGAAGTATGGTCAATTAACATCCATGATCCAGCGTGGGAAGCCCTCCTGTGCAGCAGTGGATGGACACAATGACTGTATATTTATATACTGTATTAAAAATCCAATGTATTAAGTACTGTTATAATATATATAACATAATGGAGCAAGTATTTGTATTTATATATATATGTCTGCACCGAGAGTACCAGGTTCAAATCGTTCATAAACGCAAATCATACTCTCCATAGCCTTGTGCAGCGCTTTGTGACCCTCGGGTGAAAGGCGCTCTATAAATGCTATTATTATTGATTACTCTTCTGATACTTTAACACTATTTCAGCTTTAATTCGTACTTGTGCACTACCACCATCCCTCTTAAGCACTCTTCCGCCTTTATCCTGATGTCATAAGAACGTGTTACCTGGATGGAACAAGCTGACCAGTAGGGCGGGTGCTCTGGCAGGAGGATGTAAAAATCTGTAAGTCTGGCGTTGAAGTTTACTTTGTCCCTTTTAATCGTAAAGATTTAATTCTATACGCTGGTTCTAATGTCGGAACATTTTGAGATAACCTCTTCGATATGTTTTTGTGTTGTTCCGCGTGTTGTTTGGCATGATGTCCGATGTTTCTCTCCATGAGTTGGGAGCTTCTCAAATCAATACCTGAAGAGGCTTTCAGCACGTGGAGTGAAACGTCAGATATTCTGTGAATCTACCTGAAAATACACTGGACAGCTGTACAGCACAACCACGCAAACACACGCAATAGTACCCAGATAGCCCATCAGGGCAAAATCAAACCACGGGTCATGCATGCATTATGGTTGTTTCGTATAAGCTTTAGGAAGCTAACTTTCTCTGTATTTGCTTCTCCAACATGTCCATGTCGATTGCTGGCCATGGATCTGCTTTAAGTGAAGAGAGAGAGAGAGAGATTGAGAAATATCTGCCGTCAATAAGTCGCTCATTATGATTCGAGTGTAGACCATCTCGTGTTACGTCCAATTTTATTTGGAGCCGCGCACCGCATGGGACGACTGAGGAAATGAAATACCAAACAGTGGCGGCGCTGGTGGTGGTGGTGGTGCTAGTGGTGGTGGTGGGATGCAAATCCAAAGGTAACAAGAAACTCTGCGATAAAACTGGATTCTGGGCACACATTTGGTCAGCTCAAATCAGAAGCAAATGGCAAAATTGGCAGCTTTGTGTATGCATGCATGTTCGTGGCTCGCACTGGATCAGATCCTGCTTATATTGGGCTGGCAGCTGCCCAAGAATGAAATCAAGTAACTTGTTTTTTGGGGGGCACCCCATTAAGTAGATGTGTCGAGAGGGACCGGGGGGGGGGGCAGGCGTGGTAAATTACTTCTTCTGTCAAATACAGACACCAGAGACACATACTGTGTTTCTCGCAAGGCTTCTATGACAGCTAAAAATAAATAATTTACAAATACAACAAAAACATCCAACGCAGAGGTGTCTAGTTATGGCTAAGTCTAGTGTGACACTCAGACGGCGTGAATAGGCGGTATATTGTAACTTTCCATCTCGTAATATTGCGTACGCCAGTGGTTCCCCAAGTGTTCGCTTTGGCACTCCAGGGTGCAGCAGCTAACTCACAGGAGCAGCCGCGGGATGTTGCACATTTTCGATATATTCCATATATTTTCTGATTTTGGGTGCCCTGGAAAACATCCTCATACACTAAGGGTGCCGTGAACCGAGAAAGTTTGGGAACCACTGGTGCACGCAGTACTCTATCACAGACTGGCGAGAGATGGCAGAGGCTAGGGGGTGCCTTCATCCCAATGGTAGCAGAATAACTATGGCTGGCAACGAGTATTAAATAAGGTCTCACTTAGCACTTGGACACACACGCTCGTGCAGCATGTTAACCGCGGTGTGTGTGCAGGGTGCTGAGATTGTGATGGTCATGGCTGCTGTTTGCGTTTTAATTTTCCATAATGGACTCATTAACAACGGTTGCCATGTCATGTATCAGCGTGGTGGAACAAGCCACTGTGTTACAATAAACACGCATCCCACATGGAGTGTGGATTATTGCCTTAACCACCGTAATTCTTGGATCATTGTAAGACATTTAACCCTGATATTTCACAAGCAAGTTTAATGACCCTGAAAATTACATATCTCCGTGCATTCACCAGCGCAGTTTTAACGAGACACTGTCTTGATTTGGTGTACATAAACCTAGGTGATTAAAGGTTCGCCAAATCGAGCATTGAACTGGATTTTGAACAATTTGGTTTCATCAGTTGCGCTGTATTTGATATTTTTCGGTACCTTTTTCTTCTGTAACTTCTGGAACTTTGAGAGGTGAGTAATACGTTTTTCAAGATGACACGCCTATAATTCAGCACTTTAGAGGTAGGCGTTGGTGGATTACAGATTGTGAAGCTTAATAAACCTTGCTGGGCTGCGATGTGGTTACAATATGGCAGAAGAGAAATAGATTATTTAATCAATCTGATATAGGCATTAGTATCCAAAGACACCCAGCCACCTTCATGCTTAGGATTACATTAATGCCCAGACAAGATGAGATCAAAGACAATGCTCGTGTAGGCACTTAAATACTGACCATAGGCACAGATGGTCCTGGACAGAAATAATGCCACAAAGGGGGAAACCTCCATACTGATATCGGTCAAGTTTGCATCCCAGCAATTGCCTGCTCAAGCTACTGCTAGCAGAAGGCCCTCAACTAGAGGGAACCAAGGACAACCTCTCTAGAAGGTATTTAAGTCTGCTCTTTCATGCTGGCCAGATACTTTGCAAGTGGTGGGAGCACCCACACTTTCGGCCAGTGGACATGACCTGTAGATCAATTAACTCTTATCTTCTTCTTCTGGCTGTTACTCAATACTGAGTATTACGTATCTGGCATCGCTTCATATGTGAATCTAAACCGATTATATATGTGCATCTCCTGTCACAGAAGTTGCAAGATAGGTGTCCCGTTGCTGGGTTGGATTTGGAAGCATGTTGGAGTTCTTTACTTCTGCGGTTTTCCTTCTCGATGTGCGCATCAACAAGATGTGTTGACTTTCACACATGTTGTTTCCATTGAGTTCTATCGTTGGCATGAGCCTCCCAGGAGGTTACGTCGATGTTGCAGACTTTTAGATGACGCTTCAGACAATGAGCACCTTTTTTGCCAGTGTACAGATAATATTAAAAATAAACACATTTTTACCTTTTTTGGCAATGAGTTTAAGATCTTAAAAATACCAAATGGACACCTTTTTTACATTAGCTGTAATGGAAGCATTTAGACTGCTAGATGGACAGAGGCGGGGGACTTGAGAAACTTTCCCCAATGGTTCAGCTGCCGTGCCGAGACGTTGACCTCTATATTACGAGTTCACTGTGCTGAGCATTACATTACAGGTGTTCTGTAGAGCCTAGAAGTGCGTCACAAAGCCATAGAGGCAGCACAGTCAGGATTCCAAACCTAACTTCAACCCCGTTTAATACACGTTTCACAACGTTACACAACTCAACGTGTCTGTCCAAGTGTGCTGTAACTGTGTGAGAGTGAGACAATAAGAAAACAAGAGGGTAAAATGTGGTAAAAACGCAAAAAATTCTTCCGAATAATAACTGGGTTCACAAACAGCCGCGTGTTCAAAATGGCAGCCTCTGAACCCACGGCGGTGACGTCACTATCGATGACGTCACACACCGCACGATGCCGGCAAAACAACAACAGCGTGCGTAACAGAAATCTTAGGCAAAGACATAACGACGACAAACGCGCACAGGACCGTGAGGAACACACAACACCCAACGAGAGCCTAGGTGAAACATAACAACAGGAAAACGAACTACTGCACTATGGAGGAACGATTGCACTGTCTTGATTTGGCCTTCGAATGGCTTCCTAAGACTTATGCACTGTTCTTTTGGGAAATACATCAAGGTCCATTATTTAACGTAAACGTCTGAGAAGTGTGCAGCTCAAATCAGCACATACTGCCATCACCTGTCATGATAAAGTAAATCGTCTCTAGTTGCAGTGACGCAATCATTTCTCTAGCAGGACCAATACATCTAGTCGAGCAAGCGTAGCAGATCATAAATCACGTATTGTGATACATTTTTGAAAGGCACACTCTGTGGAAAAGTTTGTAAAGTGTGTCGGGTTATAACATGGTTTTTTTTATACAAATTATATGCCATGTGTTATAGAGAATGTGAAAACTAGCAAAGGAACAGCAACCTCTGGAGTGAGAGTTTATAAAATCAAACAGTTATTTGGTACCTCAGGAGAATTATAAATTGTGCAGAGGATGTTTATTTAAATATTCTTATTTTCAAAATGTGTTTATCATTGAAAAACGTATTATGATGCCCATATATTAGGATTAGGAGTATTTATAAATAGTTATTTCTCTTGCTCATTTCTTGACAGCCTGCGGAAATAATTCTAAAATTTAACTCCGGCTGACATCTGTTGTTTTCCTGTTCGTAAAAGCCCTTTGCAGTGCTCCACTGTCCACTAAGCAACACTCGGTTGGGGTCAAATGAGCAACTTTGTGAAATTTGAATTCGTCAGTACTAAAATAGTCTTCCTGACTGTGGCAATGCTCCTAAATGTAATGTGAAGGATGGCACAGCATCAGATATCTTGGTATAATGTACAATTTTAAACTAAATAATTATAATATCGGGTATACAATTTGTAAATGTTTTTCCCATTAATAAAACAGCTGCTTTAAATTTAAGGCATGTAAGGCTCAGGAGCCAAATAATAACAATTGTGCAAGAATATTGGAATAACGTTACTACTTATTCTAGGCTGTTTTGAGTTCTGACTTAAAAAAGAGAGGCATCATTGTTTCATTCAAATCAAGGAACAGTCTTGTTTATTTTGTTACTGTTCACAATAGAGGCTGCACAGTGACTCAGTAAGTCGCGCTGCCGTCTCACAGCAAGAAGGCCCTAGGTTTGATTCCCGACTCCAGTGCCATTCTGTGTGGAGTTTGCATGTTCTCCCCGTGTCTGCTTGGGTTTTCACTGAGTACTCACAGTTCAAAGACATGCTGATGCGTAGGTCAATTGGCCTGCTGATTAAATAGCCCCCAGTGCCCTGTGATGGACTGGCATCCCATCCTGGCTATAGCCCTGCCTTGCACCCAATGTCTGCCGGGATAGGCTGTGGCTCATTGCGACCCTCTACAGGACTAAGCAGGTACTGAAAATAAACAAATACATATTCACAATGGAAAACACATAATGGATTTAAATTAACAGTGCACCGTATTCACATGTTGTACATAAAATAAACTGCTTAAATAAATGTACGTTTATTAAATGTAATCATAATGTGGACAACATTTTACAAAGCGTTGAATATCTGTTCACGAAGTGAACTAGGGCAAGCGCACAGGGAGGCAGGCAAGGCAGGCAACGCATGATGTCTTTTTAGCAGCAAGGGTGTTTGACTGGCAGGCCCTTTATTAAGAGCACACATGACCCCGTGGTATGTGTAAAGCTGGTTGGCCCTCTCTTAGAGGAATGCAAACACGGGCTGTGTGAGAGATAAATGAGTATATGTGGGCCAGGACTGGACACACATTGGGAAGTCTGAACAAAACGATGCCGTTTAGTAAATCCACATGTTATTGTCGAAAACAGTAGAATGCCATTCTCTTTTTTATTTTATTGGAAGTTTCACTGAAATAAACAAAAAATATTACGAATAACTTATCTTTAGTAATAAGAAAATATGTTTTTTTGATAAAGGGTTTGTATTTGATTTGTATTTACTTATATCTACAGTGTATAGAAAAAGAGAAAACATTAATATTGTATAGATTTGGTGAGCAAGATCAGGAAAGGTTGCTCAGAGATCAGTTATAATTTTCCATGGACCCATTGTAGAATTTAGTCAAAGTTGACTAGTAACGTATAAACTTGGTAATTATTAAAACTCAGAAGTATGTTTTTTATACGTGGTAATAATGTTTGATTTCAGTAGCAAGAGTAAGCGAAAACTAAATGTTCAGGACATCTGGCAGGTCTTTCCTTTGGTGCTACATTTGAATACAGACGGTGTTCGACGTTGCTGCTGTAGGGTAAACCTGTTCGGTTAGAACAACTCAAACCTACAATCCCATCCAGCAAGGCAATCGTAATGTGATATATTGAGATGTGTTTGAACATTGCTTTGTAACAAAGGGAAACCTCAGGGCTGATGGATACCCTGGAACAAGGTGTAATATTATCTTGGAGTTTTTTCTTCATATTTTTTCAAAACCTTTCAGTCAGTATTAAAAAAATATATATTTGTATGTATATATACACATTTTCTTATAATATTACATTTCATATCTGAATGCTAGCAAATGTATAATTATTGGACTGTATCACTGAATTGAACATAAGGAATTCTCGACTATATTTTCTATATCTGTAGAGGTGGCTCAGCAGTAAAGTGAGAGACTTGTAATCAGACGATTGTGCATTAAAATCTTGATTTGTGGTTGACTCGTCAAATCATCTCTCTGTGGTTCATAAAACACCTACCACTTCGTGAGTAAGTCAACAGTGGTTTTCCCAACCGACCTCTTAACATCAAATGGTCTCGAACACCACTTGAGCACCGTACCCACCCTGTCTACCTTGGAGTAACCCTGGACCGCACTCTCTCCTTTAAGGAGCACGTCATAAATACCAAATTGAAAGTCGGTTCCCGAAACAACATCCTACGAAAACTGGTCAACTCCAAATGGGGAGCCACAGC
>JAZEWU010000004.1:6483482-6519163 GCA_036362915.1 Geotria australis | reverse complement strand
CTAGGCAAGGCAGGACTTACACGAACTGGGCCAGGAGTAGGCCGCACAAAACAGACCAAAAAAAACCAAGCAATAAGAGCATGGCAGATAACAAAAACAAACACCAAAGTTACAAAGAAACGAACCACCAACCAAAGAGAAAATGAACAGATGAAAACTGACAAATGTATAACAAATTAAGCTAAATAAATACGATTAACACAGGAGCTCCAGCCCACGCGCCCGCACGCGTGCGCTGCGCCTCACAATGCAAATAATTGTTATTATTTTAAGGCATAGATTCATAAGCTAAATAACAACCTTCATTAACAGTGTATTGATCACATACATTCTTGAAGATTATTTTAACACATATCACTACATAATCACCACACATTTGGAAATGAATTACACCTGCAGTGCACACGGGCACAAATACTAGGTAAACATCAAACATACAACACGCCTAGGTGACAAAGCCACGAATTCCATTTACAAATAGTAGATGCGTGATGCTGATCTAAAAGCGATGGACTCTGAAGGGTGCAGTATAAATCACAGGCTGGTCAGCAGTACCTTGAACTCCTGCCGCATTCCTCTAGCCCAGCTAATGACTAAGGAGCAGAGAAACGTGAGCAGATAATGTGACGGTTTCTTTCAGCGTCCCTCTCATTGCTTGTGACCGTGGCCCATTGTACCTGACCGTGTAATCAGCGTAACGACTGATCTCCCTGATGCTTGCTGGTGCTCCTTCGAAGGGTGGCATGGGTCGGTTTTTGGGGTGAGGGGTGAGTTGGAGGAATGGGTATGTGAGTAGGGATGTAGGGGCAGCTGTTGAGAGAGGTGTTGGCTGGTCAGAGAACTAATGAGATGCTGCTAAGCACAAGTTAAACAAAAAAATGGAAAATCCGTCCTTTTGACATGAAATGCCTTAGCGTTTTACATAGCACTGCGAAGCAATGGAATACATGTGCTTGTGCATTCAGAGGTTAGGTTAACTGTCTTAATTGAAGATACACGTGTATGTTCTGCAGTAGTAAATTATACATGTATGTGGAAAATGAATTAAATTACTGTTGTATATAGTAACAATGTCTCTAAGTCTACGATTAACTGTAGACAAGTGTATGGCACTGTGATAAATTTTGCCTATGTTTTTAAAAATGATTCTCAAGGGTAGACAGTACAATAATTTAAACGTGTAAAAGTCAACCCTTTAGGAGGGAATTTGATCGAATACAACTGCTAGTCTTAGAAACCTCTAACAATTGCAGTTCCACTCTGGATTTGCAAATCATTTTAATTTGACAACATTTAAAAATACTGTCTAAATAGTTATCACTGTTTTTTATAGACCTCTTTAAATTCACCGTATTTTTGTAGAAGCAACGTGCAAACATATATGCTTGTTAACGAAATGCATGATCTTTGGGATAGTCTTAAAATTGCCACTTTCATCCGCGACTTAAAAAAGAGGTGACCATTGTCACTGCGCTAAATCAAGCCTGATGTCCTCAGTGTCCGATGTTTAATGCAAATGCTTAATCCTATTGATCCACTAATCACATTTCAGTCGTGGAAAAGCATCATATCTGACAAATCCGACTTAAGTTCACCTGCTTTGAAGTCACGGCCACTGTAATTACTGTGACGGAGCGGGGGGCTGCGGGGATGCTGTCACATGTAGCAAGCGTGGCGCGGCAAAAGTGCCATGGCTCGGCCGCGGTAGAGATCTGCTTACAGGACCTCCCACTCGAGGCCCCCCTTCATTCTTCTGAGTTCCTCGGGTAATGCATTTGTTCCCAAGGTAACCAATTTCATTTGAAGGTGCTTTGAAAGCGAGCAAGACGATAGGTGCTTCTCAGGGATATCTCGCAGCGGTCCTCGGCTGTACACACTCCAGCAGTTCTCGTGTGCGCTTACCTGTGGGCAGGCATGCATTAAAGGCAAGCAAATACTCCCCGGGTCACCCACACTCCAGCAGCGGGCGATGAGACCCCCGTAGCCAGGCCGTGCTTATGCATGCGCGGCGTAATGAGAATTCGCCCACGTTCGAGGGTTTTCGGGAAAAGCTGTGCTGTCACTCGCTGCGAGATTGAAGCCGCCGAATGATTGACGGAACCGTGATCCGCGCGAGCGATGGACCGATAACCCTTCTGACAACACGATCATGCATAGCGGTAGATGTCTCATGCACCCACATGGTATCCCTAATAATAGAGGGCCTGCACACTCCTGGCAATGAAATGGCAACGGGCACTGCGATGTGTTGTTATAAATGGCAAAGAAGTATGTGTTCATTGCAGTGGGGTGATTTTTTGTTTTGTTTTTAAGATACAACTTTTAGCCTTGTAATAAAATACATGCACTAGTCTGCACACCATTTAAACATGTATTGTTGACCAAGGAGGAGGACTGATAACATCAGCTTGTGCGGAGGCAGGGTTGGATTGTTGTATCGCAAGATCGTGACAGATGGAGACGACGTGGGGAGAGGCCTTCATATAGCAGTGAACAGATCATGGCTGCTGATAGATAATGCCACGGGTAATGAAAACATTACATACTGATATGCAATGCCACTATTCTGCAAACAGCTGTCTTATGCTAGTCGAAGGTTATGTCCCATGATATATACATTCCATATCCTTTGTATCCACCTAAACGAAAGAAAATTAATTATATTCCACTAAGACTTGCCGTCATATCTATATCCCATCATCTAATGCTCTGATGTCATAGGAAATACGCTAAGTGGCTTATGTACTAATCCATTCAGGCCACACTTCATGGCTAACTAACATAACGCCCGAGTTTTTACCTTGACATGTTTTTCGGTGGTAAATGTCACCTGCTTCAAGTGTGGGAACTCATTAATTTGTAACGTATTGATGTCTTCCTGTCCCCTTTATCAAACGCAGGGCTTGGCAGGATACACGTTGAGTTTGCTGGCCACAGGGTCGAGACACGCGGTGACTTTCCAGGTGTCTGTCTCCTGCACAAAAGCCAGAGGAAAGCCTCAGGGCAGCCTGTCACGTTGACAGCAACTGTAAATTATTTCCTCTTTCAAAAACTATGAAAGTGTTTGCTGGCTCCATTCGAAGGCTATCTTTTCATTTTGAACTGAAAAAATGCATCGAGTGTTTAATTAGTTAATGAGCTACGCATATATAAATTTTACAAAATCACCTGTGTTTTTTTATATTGTGTAAGAGGTCCCATAATAATATTAGCATTTAGTTACTGGTGATATCTGTTGGACATTACAAAATAATGGGATGGAAAGGTGGCGCAGTTGTTAGCTGACTGCTATGAAACCGTTGACCCAAGTTCAATTCCTGACCACATCTACCACAGTTTACTACCCCTGTGTTGGGAATTAACAGACGTGATTCCACTAAAAATGTAACACATAAAGCACTGACCAATTTGGTGAAGTATGTTGAAAGGATTCCCACACCCATCACGTCATGAGAAAGCCTTCGTCCTTAAGTGGAGTAATAAAGATTAATCAATTATTGTTGTCGTTTTGCACTCAAAACACCACCTTGTGGAAAAGTGAATAGTCGATTTGATATTAAACGAATCACCCCTGCCACAGGAATGTGTAATTTCCACCAGTGGCTCAAGGCTGTAAACAGGAGATGAGCACCAGTTGAGTCAGAATCTGCTTTGTCTTATTTTGTCAAATCCAAAATAAGGTTTTATTTTTGGCAAATTCCAATTGAAATTGACAAAAAACCCGAGTTTACTACGAAGACGAACTTCCTGCCCTCGTCCACACGATTCCACATAACTTTCCAAGCAGGAAAGATTCTCACATTCCCTAGCAACGGCACATTTTAGCCATATGTTTATAGGTGGCAAGTCAAAATATTGTCCCAAATGCCTCAGTAGACAGCTTCCTCAGACAAGGCTGTCTGACTTAAGTTTGTTTAGACTACCGCCAGCTCCACTGTGAAAGCATTTACCAAAGGGCTTTTTACATGACGCTAACAGATGTCAAAAAGAGTCTTCCTCGTAGACTTTAACAGGTTTTAATGATGAAAGTTCAAACTTTGTTTAGTTTTTTCTTAAACAAAGGTCAAAAATGTGAAGTTTTATCGAACTATCTGCTTGGTTTGTCAAGCTATTTTGATGACCATTGGAAAAACAAAAATTGGGGTCATATAAAAAAAACTCGAAAATGTAGGAACTGTGAAAAGAGTTATCACTGGGGCCTCTACCACAAATGGGAGCTGGGTTGTGATAAGTAGGAGGAGGTGTTGAAAATAGATTTGTTGTGGCACTTGTTCATGATCCAGCTCTCAGAGGTCATTGGAGTCTTGCCTGCCAAGGACATATCAACCCACCTCCTCTTTAACAGCTTTTCCTCATTGTGGCCACACACTGTCATATAGACAAGATTTTCTACTTGGACATGCCAAACATTACACACCTGAACCCAAAAATAACACGAGTTTTAAATTAGGCTAAGTGTACAGCTATGTGACCAGTAGATTTGATAATAATTCATGTAAAGGTATTATTATTTTTATCTTGCTTTATTCACAATGATATTCCGATTGTGCCACCAGCGTCACGTCAGTAGATGAAGAACTGTCAATTCGAAACTCTGCAGATAGCAGTGCATTACCCTGTGTCAAAGAATGGCTCCGGATGATGACGTCAGAGAACTACTTCTGATGTCACTTCAGTAGCCTGCCTGTGATCGCAAACTGTCTATTCCCTGAAAAGAGTCTTCACTGTATGCACATCACACTAAATGTTTTAAGTCTCACAGTTGAAACGTATCTGAATTATGCGATAAAACACATTTAATCTGATAGTTCTTTAGTACGTCGTTATTGGTGACAATTCTGCCACCATCAATTCACTACACTTGAGAATCTGGATTAATCACAGGTGTCTGCCTGGATTCGAATCAGGATCTCAGAGGTGCCAGCTAATCATGAGGCTACCCCACTGATACAAAAGAGCATCTCTTTAGCCTTTATAATGGTTTTAGATGAATACAATATTTTTGCAGATTTACTAAAAAACGTGCAAAGCATAGAAATCGCATGGGGATTAATATGAAGATTAACATTTTTAAAGGTTTTTGTCGATAGGCTGACTAGGGAAGGAGAAACCTGGCAGACCTTAGTGGAATTCTAATTAGGAACATTGTGGGGTGGGTGGCTTAGTGCTGTGTGGAAGGCAGAACGGGGAGAAGGAGGAAACAGGAGAGGAAGGTGGAGGCAGTGGAGGAGTGTACAGCAAGTAAAAAGATAGACAGCTTTGTCCATTGGTAAACTGTTTCAGTTTTACAAAGCTGTTGTTCCCATGTTTTAATACTAACTCATATTCTTTGTTATGTAAGGAATAACCTTTTGTTTCACTAGGAGATGGAAACAATCCGGTGAGATGGCACAAAACACGCTTTCATTCCCATGGGTGTCCTGGGTCAAATCCTACGTTTTATTTAAAAAAAAGTACGGGATCAAACACTGCATCAAACACACACATCTGAACGTCAACAACAATGTAACTAAGGTGAAATTTCACAATTTAATTTGAAATATTAAGAATCAGGTATTTAATCAAATATTGACTTAGCCATAAATAACTATAACTGTATATCCAGTAATGAGTTTTTTATTTTATTTTCGATTATGCTCCATAATAGTGCATAATGTTTTTTCTTACAGTTGGCCTCTTTGCATCCAATAGGACCCGGCCATGTAGATGGAGTGCGCTTGTTAATAACATCGAGTAACCTGCATGTTTTTGTTATACAAGTCTGACTATTGATGAGCCCCAGAAGGTTGAAACCAGTCCAGAATGTTGCTGCTTGAATAAAATGGTGCTGGGTTACATAAGTTTGGAAATTCCACAAGCTGATCTACTAAATTTGTTTTTAATGTTCAAGTGGACACATGCATGGAAGGCCATATAGTCCTTGTATTACTCATACATTTTTCAAAACAGGACATAATGAGTTTAAAAATAGATAACACTAAACATGTGTAAATAAACAATTTTGATAGGACAAAAACCCGATTGTCTTTACTTGGATACCTGGCCTAAAAACTCCTGGAACGGATAATTGATTCTGTTAATTGCTAAATTTAGCAATGATCACAACACATTATCAATGTTTCTACCAATGATGAAGCGTTATTCCCTGAAAGATCACGTATTACTAAAGGGTGTACTTTATCAGGAGCTATTTGGTGATGTCACTGAATGATATTAATTACGGTAGTGTGGAGAAGTATGTGCTACGCTCACAATCTGATTTGGCCTGGAAGGATTAACAGGTGGTACCATTGTAACTGCTGTCATAGCCAAGTGGGACAATCTCCCAAACTGCTGTTCGAGGGGCCCAGAAGGTGGTGCTGAGGGCCTTTGTACTATACAGTAGACATGCTAGAGAAATGTGATTTGTCCTTAGAGGTGAATGCACATATATACAATACTCTCCTCTATCCGGCCTGGTGGCTTAGTGACAGAGAGCAGTAATCAGAACGTTGCGAATTCAATTCCATGTTGAGAGCCACTGTAGCTTATCATCACTCTGTGGTAAATAAAATCAGTATCACTTTGAGGGGAAGTCAACAGTGTTTATCCTATGGAGTGACTACCCCCTGTCATATGAATGCGGATCTTCCACCAGTGGCTTAGCAGTGGTAAACAGGAGTTACGTTGACTTTTTTGACCGTTTACCCACCCACTTATCGCTCTACACATGAAGCGGTACGATAGGCTACAGAGTTTAGGGTTAGACTATCGTGGAGTGGAATGTGTGTAACACTATCATCCATTATAATAGCATGCTGAAAAACATTACCCCCCCAAGGCCGAACCTCAGAGCTATGTCGTCTGGAGTCCAGTACTCCTGGTAGGGTCACCCATGGCGAACAGGTCTGAGGGGATGTTCCAGACTAAGCACGGCCACCCAAAGACCTTCATGATGGTTCGAAATAGTATCATGAGAACCCTGCCCGGACTAGGGTTACCGGGACCCAACCCTGGAGCCAGGCCTGGGGGTGGTGTCCGTCGGCAAGCGCCTGGTGGCCGGGTGACCCACGTAGCCCGGTCGGGCCCAGCCCGAAACGGATACGTGGAGCAGCCTTGTGGGCCCACCACCCGCAAGGTGAAAGATGAGGGTTGGGTGCGATGCCCTCATGGCAACGAAAAGGACGGACTTAGACGGACTAGACCTTTGCAATGGAAACTGGCTGTTGGGACGTGGAATGTCACATCTCTGGCGGGAAAAGAGCCGGAGCCTGTAGAGGAGGTGAAAAAGTACCAACTTCACATAGTTGGTCTGACCTCCACACAGAGCATTGGCTCTGGAACCAAACTTCTTGATCGGGGGTGGTCTCTCTCCTATTCTGGGGTGGCCCCTGGTGAGCGGCCTAGGGCGGGTGGGGGGATACTCACAAGCCACCGGCTTGGTGCAGCACAGTTGGAGTTTTTCCCGGTGGACGAGAGCGTCGCCTCAATGAGACTTCGGGTCTCGGAGAGGAAAACCTTGAGTGTTGTTTGTGTGTATGCGCCAAATAGCAGTTCAGAGTATTCGGCCTTCTTGGAGACAGTTGGTGCGGTGCTCGATAGGGTGCCATCTACTGACTCACCTCTGCTGCTTTGATTGGCTGGACTTCATCAAATTTATCCATAAAAAATGTAATGGGTCAAATTTAATGGCAGTAACTATTGTTCAATTGCAATTAAAGTTATATTTCTAAGCATAGAAAAAATGTTGGCATATGTAATGATGTTTTAATAATATTGTATTTCAAACGAAGATGTATTTAGAAATCATAATTTTTATTTTGAAAAATCAATATTTCTTCATTTTAGAATAACAGACGGTTATTTAACAAATCAAGTCCATGATGAATCACGTTTAGAGTTTAGTGCCAAACCAATGCGGTGTTTGAACTCCAGTGTTATGTGTAATTGCAATAACAATATCAGGTTACGTGTGACACGATCTGACAATTTTATACACACCCCAAAATAATGTTATGAGACAAGCTGCTAGTAAGCTTGACCCTTTTGGGTGCATTGTAGCCAAGAGTTTATAATCTAGGTTACTTGTGATTTAAATTTGCAAAAACACCTTTATTAAAATAGCTTGGAATGTAATGAGCTTTCGACTCCCTGTTCGTGGAATAAATCCCTCATTGCAAGCAATTTATTGAATTGATTCTATTGCAATGTACATCGTGGTTTTTTGTGCCCGTGTTTGCGGTTTTCCTTTTCCCCCTTGGTCTCACTTTGTGAGACGTATACAAGCCCGCTGGCTCCTCCACATCGTCCTGCCTATGCAGGTGTTTGTACTTGGGACTCTGCTAGATCATGACCGTGGAGGCTGGATTTTCTGTTGACCATTACACATTTATTTCATGAGACATGGCTCTGCTAGGCACACACAACCATACACAACGATTCCCTATGTAGTGTTCTTTATGGTCCTTTGGAGCAAGTGCAGTCAGGGAGCTCGTTTTAAAGCATCGGTGACACAAGAAGGAGTGACTGGCCAGCACCATACCTGGCCAGTAGCAGTGATTACACAATACACCAGGTATAGTACTCATTTGAGGCTAAGTCGACCTAAGGGTGGCCTAAAACCGGTTCACACGCACAGGGGTGCAGACGCATATGCACGCTGACGAATGAGCACGTGTTTGCAAGATTTAAGGTGTGATCCAAGAGAACATTGTAGTGTATTTATAATGTTATTTCATCTCGATGAATGCTTTTGAGGCGCTAATATTAGATGATACCGGACAAATGCGTGCGCTTTATGCATAGACTGTGGTGCTATAACTATACACAAGTCTCAAGATGACGATGGACCTTAACTGCATTCTTCCATCGTTATCTTTCGAAGTGACCAATTGTGATTTGGGTGCATTCACCGGAGGGCCTCGTGGTAAGGGTGGGGGCTTTTCACAAAATCCCCACAAATAAGTCGGTTGCAAACACTGCTGGTGCGTTGAGAGATTGTGTTCCGAAAGGTGTTGCGATGGCCGAGGCACATCGGTCTGCTGCCCACACCTGAAACAGCATCGTTTGAGACGCAGCAGTGCGGTTTATTGCCCGCATTCATAACAATTCCACACACGTCGCGGCTCGGCATCGTTTTTCCCCGGTTCGCTCGGTGCTCCGCGGGGGAGACTGGCATGATGCAATGCTGTCGCTGGCATCTGCCAAGCTGGCTAGCGCGCTGCCTTGCCTACTCTGGTTTCGTTAAAAGGAAGATTAATGCGCTAGCATGCTTTTCTGTTGTAAAAGATTGTTTCTTCCAAATATAATGCACGAAAATATATACATGTAAAAACTAAATGTTTGTGGTGGTGGTATTTGTTTAGTTTCTTGAACCGAACGTTTGTCTAGAAGTTGTGAACAACTTTGAGTATGTTTGGTCACAGATATTTTTGGCCAATTGGTCTTTATTGTTTTTGGATTTTGGTGCACGTTGTGTCTGTAAAGGTATGGGCAAGTAATAAAAATGGTAATTATATGGCGGTTTTAACTGTATGGGGTTCAGACTTTGGCAACATTTTCATTATATAAACAATATGTTTTGAAACTGAAATACCTGGAATGATCTACAACAGGACGTCGTAGAAGCATTATAAACAATCACAGCCAAGGTGTTGGACTCGTAAAAATCGCGGAACGAGATGAGTCGCCAACACCGTGACGGACACCGGGAGGCTGAAGGGATGAAACCTCATCCCAATGGTGCGTGCAGTGTAGTTCTGTGGACATTGCTTACACTAATTATAACGGATGATACGTGTGTTTATGCGCTGTATATGATGTCCCTTTTAACATTATATTGTTATTGCCACAATTTACGTCCATTACTTATAAATTATTTGAAACGTGTGAAAATAAACAAATACGAAAGCAACGTATGATTTAACGAAGCGCATATATTCCCAGCCTTTCATCACCGAATAGGACACACGCAAAAATAATAATAATAATAATCTATCCCACTTGTGAGCAAAACACCACTCAATCCTTCACTAATTGAGACGAGCCTCGAGTAGCATCCTTGAGGGGGGGGGAATGAAGGGAGCGTGGCGTGGGTTTGGGAGGGGGGGCAGCATGGGGGGCGTGGGGGGCCCACTCGGCCGCATTCAACAGGAGCGCGCCGCATTATTACTGGCAGGACCCGTTGGGCGAGAGTGTTCGTGTGGGCCTGGGAACCCGGCGTGCCATTCACAGACAATTACGGCCGTCGCCACAGATTAGCTCGTGAGCCATCATTAGCATGGGGCAGATGGGACGGCTTTTGGCTGGATGTGCTTGTAGAGCAATGGCGGGCTGTGAATTTGCGCCGTAAAGGGGATGCCCACTTACAAAAAAAACAACCTATGGGATATCCCATTAATAAATAATAGTACTGGGGTCCTTGCAAAAAAAAAAAGAAACAAGTCCAATAAGAGCCCTCGAGGAATTCTTTTAAATCCAATTACACTTAAATGAGAAGAAGAAAACCCTTACGAATGTATGTCGGAATCCAAAGGTCAGTTTTGAAATATATATTTATTAGTTGGAATGAAATTTGAAGGGCCCCAGAATAAATGTTGTAGTATACCTTCCGAATATATATTTTTTTAAATTGCAATATGTATGTAGAAAATAAGATGACGCGTATTGACAGTACAATGTACTGTACTTGGTTTAACACAGTTTCCAACTGCCTTTGAATATGTTAAGTTTAAAATCGTGGCAGTCAAACTTTGACGCCATAAACGAATTATGATAACTTCTGAAACATGTTCATGATTTTTCAAACATTTTATTAGATTGGAATAACAATTCAGCACTGCTTGTCCTTATCCTTACAAAACCCCAATGGAAATACATTTATATAAGCGTTTTAAAGTTCAAATTCAAAATCATTAAGAGAATGAAGAGTCATAAGTCATCCATGTTCAAGTTACACTTTTTAATATGCTATTTTACATTTATGAAAAATATATATTTTTAAACAACACAGCTAATACTGGTGCAGCTACCAGAATTCCGTCTAAAATTGTGAATGTAAGATTTTTGCCCTAAAAAGTAAACATTGCCAACATGTCCGAGTGTTAAATGTCTTTGCTAATGTCGTGATTGTGGCTACGTTGATTTGTTGGTTTTAACAAAGGTTTTTGGTAGAGATTTATGGGAAGGTGATACTCGGGGTGGGTGAGTTCCGTGCACCATTCAGCTTCCCGGCCAGTCTGTTTAATTGTCACTTAATTTGTTGGGGCGAAGGGTGCTGCTATTGTTCCTCATTTTCTCTCAAGCTTCAGCCTTTGTGTGATGCCCTGTTTATTATTCCCTGTTGCCGCCTTCCATAAGTACATTTTCTTTGCACGAACCCTCGGTGGTGTACGCCTGCGAGCACCCGCTATTGTTGAGAGTCCAAAAAGTGAGTCATGTTAAGTAGAATTTGGAGAAGAAACAAATGTAAAAATTCATTTACCACTTTATATAAAAACAGAGAGGGCTGATGGAATACAAAAACAGACCACACTGGCCAAAGAGATTTGTTGTATTTGGATGTTGAATTGTGCGTAAATATTTCATTATGTTGATTCGTGTTACGTTTCCCCTGCGCAAATATATTACAATTGGCTGTGGAAATTAGTAGTAGATTTTGATAAATTAAAAAAACGTTTAAGACGAGACTTTTGTATTCTGTCAATAAAAGATATCTTCCAGCAGAGCACATAGAAGGAAGACGCAATGGGCTTAATTGGTATGTTGTGCACATTTGTACGTGCAATGAAGTACAGTACTTACAGGGTAGGGAAAGTGTCAAGTAAATGGATTTTTATTTAATAGTTTTCATGATGTACTGTACCCTACACATTATTGCCGACGCATGTACCTTCGACAGGGAATGAATATGTGCGCGTTATAAATGTAAAATTATTATTATTTATTAACATTATTGGCCTCCTGGTCTCAGATTGATGGCCCGATAACAGTCGCATTCAATGCTGGTGAAGCACAAAAGTTTATATTTCTTTCTTTCTGCGTTGAGATGGCCTTGAGTGAGAAACGTGCGCTTTAAGCACTTTCAGAATTCACAACACGCAGTGCACGTAACACAGCACGAATGCAACTGAATTACAGCGTTGTGCTTTTGGCGAGCGCTTGCACACGCGTGTGTCTGAAGCTGCAAACCACAAAGGTGCGCACTTAAAAGACTCCGTCTCCACCGCAGAGGTTTCCTGCTGCAGGAAATCTCACGGGAAGTCATCTGTGCATTTTACAGCAGAGCTTTTCTCAGGCTCAACGGAACATTGAGGTGAAAAGGATGGAGACAACGTAAAAGTAAAAAAAAAGACAAGTGGCTGATGGGACTTTGACAGCTGGTTATGATCTTCGACACACATCGCTCTGCTACTGCAGTGCATATGTTCATATGTACATTGCACATGTCTACAAATAGGATCTCAAGCAGAACAGACAAAGCAGACTCGGGAAAGTACATTATGGATTTTTTGTTAAATTTGATTACTATCCACCGACTACAGGAGCCACACACACACACTGTTATAAATGCTCGCGTTTAATTTCATAAGCGCTTAATGCAACAATAACAACGTATTTAATTTAGAAAATCCAGCAAGTGTGTAACATTCGCACTTTACAGCATGAGGCGTTTTAGAAAGAACTCTTGAACATAGCTCACGTACAGTTCCTGATTAAATTGGGCATCATCCCGGGACGTTTTACAGTTGTGCAAAAACCATGGACGCTGCTGCTGCTGCTTATGAAATGTTCTGGAATCGGAAACGAGGATTGCACTTGAATTTATGTTAGAAATTGTTGGAGCACTCTCGCCATTTGCATGTTAAAAGATGCTGATGGAGCCAGCATTGAGAGTGGTTCTTAATTCATTTGCATTCCTCCACAAAAAGGCCCCTTTTCACTGGAATTAATTTATTCTGACATCATTTGTTCACCCTTCATTACTGCATTGATGATTGTGGATGGGTGAGGGAGGGGTGTGGGGGGCTGAGAGGTTAAAGCGAATGAGGGATGTGGAGGGTGTGTGACAGTGATTTTTGGGGAAGAATAGCCAGTGTGAGAGGCTAAAGCAGAATGAGAAAGAGCGACTAGAGAGAGAGAGAGAGTAGGTGCCGCTTGAGGCTGCCCTCATTCGTGCTCGCCTGCACACGTTCGCACGCACACACGCAGCTCAATTATCACAATCTAAAAACAAAACTTACATGAGTGCTAGCGCGCCTGTACAGCGTTTCTCAAAGACAATCCGAGCGAAGTCTGTTTTATGTAAATGGTAACAAATAGCGGTTGCTGAAGTCGTCACTTCATTATTTTAACGCATTTGTAGATTCACCAGACCGCGTGAGCAAGATCAGAACCGCAGCACAGCCCCATCTGTATCGCAGGTCATGCATTCACTCGCACAAAGTGAACCTTGCTCACGCTGCACTTGCAGAACCGCCGACTTGCCGAAGCTGGTTATTTTTAAACGATCTGTGTGCAGACACGACCGTTTGGATAATGACAATCACCTCTCATTAATGTTCACCTGGAGGCTTACGCGAATTGTTTATGCGCAGATCTAACGGACGCAGGTCACAAGAAGCAAAAGGCAGAGCTTGGGACACAAATTTTAAAAGTATCCGTTGCATCACAATGTGGCTGTCTGGTGGATAAATGATGCTGACAGTTGTACTGTATACTTTGTAGTCCGGTCACATCTGTTGGCAGTTAAGTTCTCCGCATGACCACCACAGCTCCCTCCATGTTGAACGTGTGCGCTTGTGGCAGCTTGATGTGCACCATCCTGAGCGGAGCGGTGGCACAGTAGTTAGTGCACTGCGCTATGGACCCGGATGTCTGAGTTGTATTCCCGGTCATGGCTAACATCAGTGCCAAGTGACATCTGCTGTCGGGCCACCTTCCCCACTTTCCCTACCAGCACTGGCCAGCGTGGTGAAGTAGCGTGCTGAAGTATGGTAAAGTATAATAAGACAACCCCATGAGCGACAAAGTGCAGGGAGACCTTCATCCAGCAGTGGATTGGCAAATTATTGAAACATTACCTTTTTCCAAACGATGCGCCATCCAGCCTCCTGAACAAATAAGCAAAAGCGGGCTAAGTTTAGAGAATGTCAAAGATTTTTTGGGGTTTTAAAGAATGTTTTTTTTTCCTTTTTATAGTAGCTGGATTTTATTTATACTTTAAACAACGTGTTTTACCACTGTGCACACCTTTTACAAACACTGAACTTAGCCACCACCACGTGGGGACGTGGCAGCACTCAGATTCTATTATGAAACATTAATTACTCAAAAATAACATTTCAACATTTGCCGACACAACAAGAAGTGTTCTAGCATATTTACCTACTTTATAGGCATCAGCAAACAAACCACATAATATTAAGTACATATTTTTGGAGTACGTATAGACAAAACCCATCCAACCATTGTCAGGAACCGCTTAATCGTGTACACTGTACAGGGTCGCCGTGAGCCGGAGTCTATCCCGGCAGACACAGGGCGCAAGGCAGGGTTATACCAAGGACGGGACGTCAGTCCATCACAGGGTAACGGGGGCAGTTCAGTCGGCATGTCTTTGGACTCTGGGAGGAAATCGGAGTGCCCGGAAAAAACCCACGCGGACACGGGGAGAACATGCAAACTCCACACGGAAAGGCACCACATAACATGTACGGGATTTGTTTATCATTTCAGTTATCCATACGCCAACAGTTGCCACATGGCAGGTTGGCTAAGGTGAAGAAGTCCGTGCTTGGTCCCTGTTGCATGGGACCATTTCAAGCATCAAGGCACTAGTGAGACATTTTATAAATTGATTATTAGTCTGGAATAAAGTTGTCCCTCTGCAACCTTGCCATTATTGGTTTAAAATATAATTGTTCCCATACCTGTGAGCAAATACATTAACAGGTCAATCATTACAGGATGTGCGCCTTCGAAAATAACACAACTCCTGATTTGTTTAATTGCTCAGCTTAAATTGTTTGTCCATCTTATCAGCACCTGTAGATGAGGCCACATTACTCCAGTATGCTGATCCTGCCACTGGCTGCCAATATTGTGGTGGATGACCACCAAGGATGCCTCTATCATCATCATCAGGATCCACCATTGACTTCTCTGCCTAGATATCCCCTCGTATCGCACTTCACGCCCTTCTTGGGCCATCCACTGCAGGAACCACAGCCTACTGTCAGCGCCCCAAGTTAACCTTTGCTTTGCGGGAGGTCGCTCATTCACCTCTTCTCTGCTGTCTTCAAGTTCCGTGCTGTGGACTTCATGCCCCTGCTCAACTCCAAGCTCAAGAACTTGATTTTTTCCCTCTGCCTATGACTGACCTTTCCAAAAAATAATCCGTCGTATTTTTCCCACCTTTTGACATTGCATTTAAACACTATGCAAATTACAATTATATTGTATTGTGCGAGAACCCTTGCAAAGCAAAGCCCGGTGGTTAAGAGCACATCTAAATTGGATGCAAGCGAATAATAGTGATGATGGTGGTGATATTGTAACAATGTCAATAATCTGCCCGCTTGATGTCATGGGCTTCTGCTGGGCCGTGTTTACCCGTGCCCGGCTGCCACCGTGCTGATTGAAGGTGGCGTGCGCGCCGCAGAGGGTCCACGGGCCAGCGCAAACACACAGGCGGCTTCTATGCGGCGGGCCACACTCGATACACTGCTTACCTTGGTGGTAGTGCCGGGCCACTTGGGCCCTCCTCCTTCAACACGGCCCCACCCAATCCCCTCCCCAACCTAAACACGCATAGTAAAAAGAGTCTTTCTTGATTTTCACCATATTTCTCTGACCTCATAGAGGCTGGCTTATAAGCGTTACTAAGCTTATGCAGTATCAAACAGAAACGCATATTTGCGTTTAATACCTGAGCAGATATATGGTTTTTTTGTTTTCTTTTGGAAAATACGGCATGTTTAATTCATTTTATTTCTCAATGCGTGCTGAAATTGCAATTGGCTAGAAGAATTGTATTTTTGTTTTATTTCAATTAAGAGTATTGCTGTTTTCTGCTTTCTTTTGCATAAGTTTAATAGCGTATGACAGAGTGGCGTAACAGGGTCACTGGGATTTTAAATGACGATGAATTGTAAATGGTTGGGACGAATTATTGCTGCTTGTTTCTATGCGATCCAAAACAGCTATTTCATAAATTATAGCATGTTAAAGCTGTGGTTCAACGTATTCTTTTTACCACACGAGAAGTGCTGTATACATTGACATTGCAATTGTACGTTCTCTGTTCCATAAATCTCTCCTTTTCATTTTTATCTCATAACTCATTCATTTTATTACCAATAATTATAGTAATAATGAGTGTTTATATTTTTATAATTTAGATATGTTTGATTGAAATTGGGTAAAGAAGACATTCCTAGATGCGATGATGACTGATGGACGGCACTGGTGGCAGAATGGCGGCCAAATGAGGGATCATGCCGAGAAAATGATCAGCACAGAGATGGAGTGATGATGAGATTAACTCATGTACACAACCAAGATGTTTGATGGGATCCAAAGACCGTGGAGCAATGGCGACAACGTGGGAATGCCTTCAACCAGCAATGGCTGCTAATGATGATTAACTTCTGGACACGTGGATAGTCAATCTGTGTTTTAAATTCTTTTGGCCATTCACAATTTGTCTCCATTTTACATTTTTAAAACTTCATCGTTGGCGAATAAATTGAGGATTGTCGTGATACAGTTTTTCACGGCTCGATGTATGAGAATTGCTTTCCAAAGTTGTTCTTTCGGGATAGCCGTGTCGAGCGTTCCCTGTCTCTGAACGTTCAACTGAACTTTACTCAGAACACCTGAAATTGGCTCCAACGTGGGAGGTGAACCATCGCGAAGGGGAGGAGGGAACGATCGACACGGCTATCCCGAAAAAACAGATTTGGAAAACAATTCTCAAATTGAGTATTGGTCATCTTCCAATTTGGCAAGCCGTGGAAGGGGATATTTTTCGTGTTGCTTTTGTGGAAGCAATAGAGATCGGCAGACGTCTCTCAGAGCTACTTTAACGTAGTTTTTCAGGTCATGGCACCACTTGTGCAGCGCCCTCTCCCCCCAAACACACCACGCAGACCGATGCCTCCACCTCACCCCTAACCTTCACCTTCTCCTTTTTGGCGAATTGTAAAAAAAGAAAGTGGAACTCATTCTTATTGCTATAGAACGTGACTTTGCTAGAAATTCAGAGCCACAGTGGCTAGTCCAAAAAAAACCCTCCCTTTATATGTGTATATCATCTGGATTTCTTCAAGAGGTCCTCTTGGGTGGTTGAACATCTGTTTTTCATTTAAGACGGAAAAACAGAGAGCGCGTATTGATGCTGAGAAGAGCAGAGTGGTTATTAAGTGTGTGTCCCTGCCATGTTATTTGCAAGATGTTGGTTATCATTGGGCTTCCTTCTTAACATACACTGGTAATTTGTAAGCGTTGTATAGTTTGATTTAACTTTTCCTTCAAGGTGGAAATGCATCCTTGTGAGGCAGGGGCATGGCCACTTTGGATGTCGTCTCAGTCACAACTACTGTTTCAGATATGTGGCTCAGAGATGCCCATTTTGGATAAAAAAAATCTGGGTATTTCCCACAGTTTTCTCCATTTAAAAATGAGGCGAATGCTGATGACGGAAACTCTCAATACAAAGCAGTGCATGAGCACTAATCTTGGAACCCAGTCAGTATCGGTAGTTGTAAATATCTAATGTGATTATAGCAGTGGCGGGGGTGTATTGTACACCTAGGGCTTCAGTGCTATCCTGCCGCAATTAAACCGCCTTCGAAAAACCTCACCATGACACAAGGGCTATAGGCTATTGTCATGCGACGTAACCACCCAATATTCGGTGACAGTAACCTTTATCGAGTGGAATAAAGTGATTTGTGACCCTCGGGTGAAAGGCGCTCTATAAATGCTATTATTATTATTAATATTTAACACGAGGCTCAATACCTATGAGAGTTACAATACACTAATGCAGAAACATGAATACATGGTGACTGAAACCATCAAGGATGTACCACTATTACGCACTATGACAAGATGCTGCTTCACAAATAAACATCGCATAGCCCAAATCAATGTAGTTACCAAAGAAACAAGATCAAACTCACAATAACCAATCACATTTACTCATACGACCACCAAGCAAGCAAAAATGCCATAAAACACAAATAACACAATCAGGATTCAACAGGCTTCTTACAATTTCCAGCTTTTCTTGAAATGTCCTTCTCTAATAAGGCTTTTCCAGTAAATCCGCCACCAAATCGATGTATTCTCCTCCTCCAGCCATTGCGCGTAAAAAAACAACAGGGCTAAATAAAAATCTAAACAAAATATCTAAAGCACTACATCAAAAAATCTAAACGTCACGAAATAAAGTTTAAATAAATCTTAGATAACACTAAGTTATGTGCTAGCTAGTTTTACTTCAGTTAGCTAACTGGCCTTCCGATCACGCCACAAGAAAAATGCTGACGTAGGTGGCTAGGCAAGCTAGAAGGCTCCGGCGTGTCAAAGAATATGCCCAACATGGCAAACTCGAAATCTGATTGGTTAAATAATATGAAAATCAACAACATCGTCCCCATTTGTTTCAACAGTAGAGGGGATTCACTCGAAATTCTGAAGGCCTCGGTAGATTTTTCACCCGGAGATAGCACAGGTGGAAAATCTGATTGGATAAAAGCTCAAATTTATATGAGCTGCACTGGGAAGCAGCGCAACTGAGGGAGAGAGTAGCAATTAAATGACGTTAATATACCGATGGGAACGAACTTTGTAAAATACATATAGCATTAATGAAAATTATTTTAAATATAAAAACGTAATTTTCTGATTCTGACAATCTCTAGGCCAGCAGAGAAGGCCTTGCTGGCCCTGACGGCCCGCCTCTGGATTATTGTCACAATATAACTCCTGTTATCTGCGATGAAGTTGTGGGTTTGAACTTTGGGGATTTTATCTGTGATCTCCCCTATAGCCGCTGGGAATGTACCATTGGCGTGTCGGACACCCCCAACTTCCACAGTCTGGCTGTGCCAATAACGTGTGGTAGGGCGGCTGACCTACCCAATGGACTCATAGACATGTTGCACAATTAATTAGTTGCTATTAGCAGCACAGACAGACGAGTGATCTGGTGTATTTGTAATAAGGTGGGTATGTACAATCTTGTACCTTGACTTTGTTTAAAGGGGAGGGCAGACAAATGCCCGGGCCTGGGGAGTCCAGTGAATGATGTTAAACAAACTCTGAGAAAATGAAAAATGCTAATCAGAGCTCCGCCTTATTCAACCCCCCTTCCCTCACTCACTATGGAGCTGGATACATACGTGTATTTACACATGTGTACTGTACATCTCACATTACAAGAATTCCCCAGAATTAGATGTCGCAATTGTTTTAGATTTCATATAGTCCCCTTAACTTGTGCAAACGTCGCTGTACCATTAATGAAATCCAAATGTGTGGTGGGCATTATTGCAAAGTACACATAGTTAATATGTTAAATTGGAATAGTTAGAAAATTGATTAAAATACAATCCACATGAAAATACAAACACCCCAAGATAAAACTGAGCAACATAATGCGAACGGAATTTTGGAGAGTGTAATGACAGCTTAAGCACACTTATACAATAAAAAATTCACGGATTATTTTTCAGCCAGCATAATTGTGTGATTAAAGAGCAGAACGATTGCCTTGATTTTTACCTCCTTTATCCCGAATCCACAAATGAGATTATCATCAAGCAGGGCTTTTATCTTGATCACCATTAAGGTCTTTTGTGGAACGTGCCTAGATCAGCCTCCACCTTATATACACAGCTGCCCAATTGATTTCACACTTCATCGCCTTTTTAAAGGGCCTTGAAATCAGCTAAGAAAACCTACCAACATTTAGATAAATACTGACAGTTTTCCACTCATTAATTGGTTCTTTTTGTCCGTCTTTTGTTTTGTTGTTTTTCACATTTGGGTCTCTTTTTATTCGCAGTACTTTACGCAGATATTTCGTTTAGCTTTGCCATGCCTCCAAGATAATGGCTATTTACAAACTTCTAATCACATGTTTGGATGGGATCAATCTTTAATAATTCATTGCAATTAATTCATTGTAATATTTCTCATAATGGTTTAGAATCGGGGACAACCCCAGAGTAGAGTCGCTGTTCCTTCAGATTGAGAGGAGCCAGTTGAGGTGGTTCGGGCATCTGGTAAGGATGCCCCTTGGAAGGCTCCCTCGGGAAGTCTAACAGGCACGGCCAACTGTGCGGAGACCTAGAGGCCGACCCAGGACACGCTGGAGGGATTATATCCTTCGGCTGGTCTGGGAACGCCTGGGAATCCCCCAGGAAGAGCTGGAATCTGTTGCTGAGGAAAGGGATGTCTGGTCTAATCTCCTCGGACTGCTGCCACCGCGACCCTCACCAAGACAAGCGGTGTAGAAAATGGAATGAGTTATTGAACATATTAGTGACGTTCGTGGCAAGGGGTTTGAAATTTTCCCGGATGAATTTGGATGGGAAAGGATCCATGGTGCAGTTTGAGGGCCGGGATCTGGTAACTAGGGAGGAGACCTTGGATTCCGTTAATGCAGAACATTTCGGGAGTTTTGATGTCAAGGAAGGTGGAGGAATGATTATTGGGCTATTGGATGATGATTGAGGCTGAGTAGAGATACGATTGGCTTCGGTTGTTTTAGAGAAAAACTGAATCAACTGATCTGCCTGATCTTTATTAGTGACGGGAGATGAGGTTGAGTGACTGGTCGGACGAAGGAGCTGATTAATGGTCGAAACGAGAAACTTGAGCTTGTCACAGTTATCGGCCAGAATTCTGGAAAGATAGCTGGTACAGGCACAGATAAGTGCGTTCCGATAATGGAGGAGTTTTTCCTTAAATATTTCACTGTCAACGGTGAAGCCAGATTTTCTCCAAGTCCGTTCAGCCCTGCGTGCATTCGCCTTGAGATCTCGGAGTTCAGCAGTATACCAGCGAGATGGTTTTCTGTCTGAGATATAGCGCGATTTTAATGAGGCCAAATCATCACGTATGCTTAATAGCGCATTGTTGTAAGATTCTACTGTCGCATCAGGGGCAGAGTGGGCCGAGGCATAGAGTGAAGTACTGTTGATTGCAGTGGCAAATATGTCAGGAGTGAGTGCGCTAAGGTTTCGAAATTGGATATGGCGCTTGGTGATAGGAATGGGAGGCGGTATTTGGAGATCAAAGTACACAGCAGAATGATCAGACAAACCCGGATCAATGACGGACATGTTGGTTACCGAAATGCCCCGTGAGCAAACCAAATCATGTAGTACAGATATCTATGCGAATCTCTCTCACAGCATTGCTGCCCTTCATATTCGAGAATGGCTGGTGGAAGCAGATATCACATAGCTGCCTCCACAATCCTTAGAAGTAGTGCTGCTGCCTCACAGCAACATCCCGGGTTCGAATCCCGGCTCGGGTGCCGTTCTGTCTGGCGTTTGCATGTTCTCCCCGTGTCCGCGTGGGTTTTCGCCGGGCACTCTGGTTTCCTCCCACACTCCAAAGACATGCTGATGCATAGGTTAATTGGCCTTGTGACTAAATTTCCCCCGGTGCCCTGTGATGGAATGGCGTCCTATCCTGGGTATGTATAGCCCTGCCTTGCGCCCTGTGTCTGCTGGGATAGGCTGCGGCTCACCGCACACCTGTACAGGATTAAGTGGTTTCTGAAAATGAATGAATGAGTTTTGTCGTGCAGTCATTGGTGATTGGGCCGAGACGACCTGCTTGCTGCTCCTGAGAATCTGGTTTAATCACAGACGGCCGCATGGATTTGAACCCAGGATTCTCAACAGTGCCAACTCAGCACTCTAACCTCTGAACCCCACGGCCTCCTCCAACAGTTCGAACGTGAGGTATGTTAGAAGAAACATCCAGAAAATAATTCAAAAGGGAGAAACCTGCAAGGCAAGGGAAGCTCCAAAGGGCAATCCCTCTCTGCTGTGTGGAAACCGCTGACCTGGTGGAACATCCGTTCTGATCCCCCTCGTCATTCCTTCTTAGATGTTAGTGTCAGTGCCTGCTTGGGGATTAATGCTCGTTGGCAGGAAATAGTTTTTCGAAGGTGATGGGCAAGATGAGGCTTTTAGTAGATTTCCCTGGTGTGGTGATGCCTCAGAGAGCGTGGTATTTGTCGTTTTACCTTCATTCGCTGTCTCGATGCTCGAGATTACCAGGGTCTGGTGTGTAGTGTTGGAATGTGCGTCCAGGCATTTATGCGCAGCTGATGGAGACGCGTGGGTGAAGTGTGTTATTTCCAGTTTGACGTGAGTTGATATCAACACTATTTTGATATTCTTTCTGCTTTTCTAAGAAAGCTCAGACTAAGAGACCATTGAGACAGCAACAATGATTTTTGTTTTAACCGTGAATTAAATACTGGTGTAACAAACATGGATTTTGTTGACTTAAAAGTATGCAAGAATTGCTTTTTAAAGCTGTTCTTTCGAGATAGTCGTGTCGAGTGCTCCCCCTTTCTCCTTCGCGACTTTTTGCCTCCCACGTTGGAGGCATCCTCAGGCTTTCTGAGACTGTAGTAGGATGGAAGCCCCATGAATGTATAAGATGTTCACCCGTAAATTAAACTTCTTGTCAACAAAAATAATAATGAAGGTAATGCTTTGTGTATATATACAGTAGTTACTTTTCCGTTGATTTGATTTGCTCTAATGCAGAAAATGTATGCTGCATATACAATCGTTGTGGAGCAGTTGAATTTGAAAACTCAACAGCATCAGCAAAATTTACGCCAAAATATCAAGTAGCCATTCGTCTAAAATAGAACTTTATGTGTAGCATTTAAGTTTTTAGTAATAACTTTGACCAGGGAGTGTGTTTTTCTTTCAGTCATGTTATTGCTATGTTGTTGTTGTTGAAAACAAAGCATATAAGATGAAAAAGATGACAGTACAATTTTTCATTAAACATTTCTCTTTTAACATTATTGTGGCAGACTGGACATCATTTTGAAAATACATCGATCTGCCAGGTGAAGGACATTCAGAGTGTCAACCACAACATACCATCAGTACTCCTTTGTGGCTTTTTAGAAACATTACATCTCTACACCACTTGAGGTTCTATGAGGATCTTTCAAATGTCACATCGTCAAAAATTTCAGTTGTGATTTGCGTCCTTGTAAAGTTATGTAAGGGATGTCATTCTGTGTAGTATCCGTAATAAAACGTCAATACTAATCATTACATGTCATATTTTTCATAAACCGTTCATGTCTTTCCACTGATTTAGAGGGTTTAGAGGGTTTTGACTCTAGTTTCATAAGTGCCACATTAAAACTGCACCTTCGTAATCGCTACAACACAGTGTGAATTTTTTTAGCTATGTTTAGCAATAATACATAGCTAACGCAGCCAACAATTCTGGATAACTTTACACATGTCTGATCACACTCTTGGGCTGTTTTCAATTTGTAATGAGGCGACATTGGGTTCTGTTTCCCATAGTGAACACATTATTGCTCCTAACATGATAAACATGGAGATCTTGTGTTCCATAGAGTAAGCACGTTTGCTGGATTTCATTTTGGCCAGGACAAAAGCCTCCTGCATTTTTCTGTTTAAAATCAGCATATTAGATTGAGCCAATTGCCAATATTGCTGAGTTGACGAAAGCAGAATTCAGTTGATTCAGCATAAGGGCAAGTGATTAGAGGTCATAAGAACCATCTATCTACGTAAATGTGCCACTTTTATTGCATGTAGCCTCGTGGCAGTTTTTTTGGTTACCGAACTTGCTGACTTGAAGATGCATTTTCATGTGGTTTGATTTTATTTCAATTCACCGAGTTGGTGGTGCTAGTGGTTTATATGTGCGGGGCAGCAGAAGACACAAACGCACAACATGCAACTAACGAGAGCTGAATTGCAACGATTACGTTTTCGCGTCCAATCGCGTGTGACAACAACACAGCAGGTTTTTCTTTCCCTTTCAAACGCGCTCCTTTAATTCATTTTCATAGGTCGTCATTTTGTCAACATATCAGAATCAAAATGAAGCATTTGAACATTTTTATACCACCACCCCCCCCCCCAATTAAGGAAGGGGGAAATAAAATGCAACGTGTGTCGGTGTGCCACCCAGAATGCAGAGTTGAGATGTTAACCGTTTATGAATGTGAGCAACCTGGCTTGTAGGGCCAACAGAAGCACCACTGTGCCTCCCCTCCTACCGCCACCGCATCTGCTGCTGGTAGCCGTGGCATATTTTTTGGGCAAACAGCAGTGGCGTCGCACAAGACTGTCACCTGATTTCTTGGCACGTGGCTCGCAGGTAGCGTTATTTTCCTTGGCCGCCGTTCACGTGTGCGGGCGTAACACCGGGAGGAGGGGGCCCGCAAGTTTCAAAGGGGAATCGTTGCACGGTTCTTTCTCGCCTTTGTTCTCCTCCCAAGGTCCAAACAAGCGAGTCTGTGTGAAGCCACGAGCCACCCGCTAATGACGCGTGCAGTTCCATTAGTGTCGCGCTTTGGCTTGTTTGACATGTGTTTAAAAAGCTCAGTCAAATGGGCTGGATATTGCCTTTCACTCCAACTTGTTATTTTGCGATTTCAGCACATTTTCAGGTAAAAAAAAAAGGAATGTTTATTGACTGGTATAGAATTATTTTTCCATCTCTTTCGCTTAGCCCCTTTTTATAAGCTAATGAAAAGACCAATTTAGTGTTTTGAATTTTTTAAATAGATTTTTATTTGGTGAAAGGTAAAAAATCTAAATGTTATTACACACAGTTGCTACCTTGCCACACGTGTATGCTGCATTTGCAGCTGTACACAAAACACATGTGTTAAGTATCTAATTGCATAGAATTCTGGAGTTTTTTTACAAACAAATATGCCCAATTTAAAAATGTATGTTGCTCATTTTCCAGTTAACATTACCATTACCCTTTCAGTGCATAAACAGCCTCCTCACACGAAGAAAATAAGTGCTCATACCCCGAAGGAATATACTCGACTTGACTTGAGCTTGTGGAAGAGCAAATCGCTTTGAATTTCTTTTTAAAAACTCCTTGCCCATTGACCAGCGTGGTGAAGTATGGCTAAATAACTCCCCGTAACCCACAGGGTTGCCACCCAGCAGTGGATTGACAAAATATATGTACCATACATGTACATTCTTATTTCGCTTAAACTAAAAACGTATGTGCTTTCAAGGACCCGTCATCTCTGCATGTGTGTATATTTTGGGCTGTAATTGAGTTGTATTTCATTTGGATGCAAGGAAAAAAAGGCTCAAACGCATCAATCCTTGTAAACTCAATTATCTATGGAGATACGTTTTAGTGATCCTCTGGGGTGGTTCTGTCCCCCATCAGCAAAATCCATAACCACAAGGGGCACTGTGACCAATGTGGACCTCATTAACAGAGTTCAAAGGTGGCCATGGGGGTCTTATCACTGGTTCCCACTGGGGTTCTGAACAGCCCGTGACTATTTCTGCGTCCACTCATCTGCTATGCATGCATTTACCTACACTGCTTGCCCTACGGCCTGTATTGCATGAGTTATATTGTACTACTGAGCCCTGTCAGTTGACTTGAGATGTTACCGCGTTAATAAATGCGCCCTAAACTTGACCAACATTCTGAGGAATGGATTCGTTTCATCGCCACCACAGCTGCATGCAAACAATGCGGATGAATTTCACTCTCAAGCGCACACTTGAGAATCGGTGCATTGAGCAAAAAATGAATGACTGTCATGTGTTCTTGTAAATGCACGTGGCTCATCGTTACTCATTCATCATTGTCAGATACCGCTTAATCCTGTACATGAGTGTACAGGGTTGCGGTGAACCGGAGCCTATCCCGGCAGACACAGGGGGCAAGACAGGGCTGTACCCCGAATGGGACGCCAGTCCATCACAGGGCAACGGGGGCATTTCGTCAGCAGGCCAATTAACCTATGCAGCAGCATGTCCTTGGACTGTGGAAGGAAACCGGAGTGTCCGGCAAAAAACCCACGTGGGCACGAGCCGGGATTTGAACTAGCTGTGAGGCGGCGGTGCGACTCAGCACAATTATCACAATTTAAATAATGTTACACAGATATAAATAGACAAAAAAAATTCATGTATCCACTAATGACAAACATTTTTATCTTGGTAAATGTAATTGCTTGTGTTGTTTCTGACAGTTTTCTTCAAATAAAAAATCGTTAACAACAAAGCAAGTAACCTGGTGTGGACATCATAGGTTACGATATTTATTTACTAAAAGAAACCTTCAAACTAATTCAACATTTCTCCATTAATGTCTGGAGTTATTCACTGCATACCACTTTCTAATGGTAAAATGTGCAGCTTAAGCAAACTGGCTTCACGTTGGTACATAAAACGCTAACACACGTTGATCAGTAATATTGTTTTCAGACATTATCCTTGACTGTAAAGTTAAGAGAACATTTTGGAACAAAATTTAATAAAGCCTTGCAGACATATGTTTCCAGCCAAAAGCATGTCTCAATTTATTAAATCCTCATAAAGGCCATAATGACACCGTTTATTGCATATCGGTGATATGAGATACAGATAAAAGGAGAGTGAGTTGTTCTATGCTGCAATTTGCCCCTAATAACTTTCTGGTCTGTTTTACAGAAATGTTTTTCCTAAAGCTCAGTAATTGTTTCTGCCAGTGGAAAATGTCAAGTAACAGATTGAAGATTGAACAAGACCGTGAGCACAGATATGCTATATCGTTTCTCGCAATGCTTTGAAAGCTGCGAATGATCTTAACAATGACTTTATTTTATTATACATTCATTTACAAAATTGTTTCTTTTTTTTTTACTTTCCATAGCTTACTGTTTGGTTGAGGAAGCCTATGAGTGTAATTTTGTAAAATATAGCTTTTCTGGGTTTAAGAGAGAATCCGCCATCTCTCATGAATTCATTAAAGTGCATATTTTCACAGTTAGTAATAATAAACCAAATTTTGGTACCAAATTTAATATAGTGCGTTTTCCCAGATATAATTCTACTATAATAAAAGGCGAACATCAGTGGCAAGCGATATCTAAATCGGTCCTGAGCCTCCCCCCCATTCACCAACCTGTATCGCATGGCATGGTGAAGTATGGTCAAGCAACCCCCAAGACCGACAGTGTGGCGAGGTCTTCATTCAGCAGTGGATTGACAAAGTTGTGTAAAAGATAAAGTACTATAGTACATGAGTTCTCGTCCATTGGACCTTTTTGCCGTTGTGTTGGCCAAACCTAGGCCATCTAGTTCATTCAATTTCATTTCCATGTAAATTGGGTGGGAAGCGTGGTGACTGGCAAACATGAAAGATAGAATGAACCAAGTCGTTAAAACCTAGTGTTATCTGAGCACAGCCTATGTATGCACCTGCAAGCGCCCACACTGCATACACACTCGTAGGGTATTATGTCCATTCATGCTAAACGTCAATCTTAGTAAAGGGCCATGTCTTCGGTAATGTACACTGCGGTATGTCAAGACTCGGTAGAGAAGGCCAGTTGCACTAACATGTTATATCATTATCAACATCATCAGCCATGGTCAATCTACTGCTAGATGGATGGCTCCCCAAGCTGCTGCCACCTTTCATGATCCTGCAAAGTAATATTTATCCAGCGCTAGCACATAAACAGATGTCATCACTCTATTTCCTCGTGGACGGCCCCGTGGATGAGTTTCATTCCTTTGCTGCTACTTTGTTATTATTCTTGATCACTGTTCATCATCTATGCTAGTCACGCGCCCTACCTAAGCCCACACTTATGCTTCTCACTAATAATAATAGCATTTATAGAGCGCCTTTCACCCGAGGGTCACAAAGCGCTGCACAAGGCTGTGGAGAGAACGGCATGTCAGCAACATCAGGACAGATAAACTGAGAGTCAAGCAATCGCGATAAATTATGGGACATAGATCATGAAGACAGCAGAAAAATCATAACAATAACAGTAGCAACCACAGAGAGCCTTCCACCCGAGAGCCACAAAGCGCCGCACAGGGCGGCGGAGAGAACGACAAACCAACAACGACAGAGAACGGTAATCAGACAGCGTTGAGCCGCAAAGTGGTCCTAGCACGACGGCTTGAAGGCTTTACGGAACAAGTAAGTCTTAAGAAGAGATTTGAAGATGTTCAAAGACTCCGATGAACGAATTTCCAATGGAAGAGCATTCCAGAGTCTTGGAGCAACGCGCGAGAAGGCTCTGTCTCCCATCGAATGGAGGTGCGACCTGGGAACATGCAGCAAGAGAGTATTGGAGGATCGTAGTTGTCGTGTTGAGGAGGGTGCCTGAAGAAGGTCACGGATGTATGTCGGAGCTGCGTCAGTGAGAGCCTTGTAAGTGAGCAGGAGGATCTTGAATGCAATCCTGTATTTAACGGGTAACCAGTGGAGAGACATCAGTACTGGGGTTATGTGATCACGGATGGGTTGGCCAGTGAGGACTCTGGCAGCCGCATTCTGCACAGGTTGGAGACGATTGATCAGGTAGGCAGGGATGCCAGGAAGCAGTGCATTGCAATAATCTATTCGTGTGGAGATGAAGATGTGTATTAGCTTCTCAGCATCAGCAGGTGGCAGGATGTTTCGCAGTCTGGCTATATTTCTGAGATGAAAATAGGCTACCTTCATCACCTTGTTGATGTGTGTCTCGAAAGTCAGTGAGGAATCAAGAGTCGCACTAGACTCCGGACTGCCTTAGCAACTTCAGTTGTCTGGTCGCCAAGCATCAATTGGATAGGTTCAGCCTTGGACACTTGCTGTGGGGTTCCGACAAGCAAGGCCTCTGTTTTTTCGCCGTTTAGTTTTAGAAAATTTGAATTGAGCCAGGCCTTCACAGTAGACAGTGAAGAAGACATGCAAAGACCAGACGCATTGACGGGAGGCTTTGCATGGATATAGATTTGGATGTCATCGGCATAGCAATGGTAGCTAATATTGAGGCTGCGCAGGATATGGCCAAGAGGTTGTAAATAGATGCTGAAGAGGAGTGGGCCGAGGACTGAGCCCTGAGGAACTCCAAACAAAACCGGATGAATCTCCGAGTTTTGTCCTTCAAGGGTGACAAACTGCTTCCGGTCGGAAAGATAGGATCCCAGCCAATTCAAGGCAGATCCAGAGATCCCCATACTCTCAAGTCGCTCAAGTAGGATCCGGTGATCAACGGTGTCAAAGGCAGCACTCAGGTCCATGAGGACAAGAATACTTGGCAAGCCTTTATCAGCAGCGACGAGTAGATCATCAACTACTTTTACCAAGGCAGTTTCGGTACTATGGCCGAGTCTGAACCCAGATTGAAAGGGATCGAGGAGGTCGTTGTTAAAGAAGATGTTTCTGGAGTTGTGCAACTACCGCTCGTTCAAGGACCTTAGAGATAAATGGTAGATTTGAGATGGGACGATAATTATCAGGGATGCTACAATCGAGGCCTGATCTTTTAAGCAAGGGGGTAACTGCGGGACATTTGAACAGTGGGGGAAAGATTCCGGAGTGGAATGAGTTATTGAACATATTAGTAACGTACGAGGCCAGGGGTCGAAATTTGCCCGGATGATTTTGGATGGGAAAGGATCCAAGGTGCAGTTTGAGGGCCGGGATCTGGTAACTAGGGAGGAGACCTCAGATTCCGTTAATGTGGAAAATTTCAGGAGTTTTGATGTTACGGAAGGTAGAGGAACGATTCTTGGGCTATTGGTTGGTGATTGAGGCTGAGTAGAGATACGATTGGCTTCACTAGGTGGCATGATGTCATTAACCTGCGTATGCTCTCTAATCCACGTGTTTCTCTTTTTGTCTTTCAATGTAATTTCACGCATGCAATCTCCCCTTGCTTACTTGGCAAAATATAATGTTCTATATTTGTTGTTAATGACCATGTTTCTGAACCATATCACAGCAGCTAGTACATATTTTTGTTACCGTGTTACTTCAGTTATGGTTAGAACAAATACTCGGTGAATTTTGATTGCATGAAATAAAAATGCCGATTGTGTAAAGTTGCTGCTAATATAGAAACCATCAATCTTGTTTCTGCCATAAATTATGGAATGTGTGCTGTGTAAATTACAAAGAAGCTTGTGACTTACATCAAAATTTGAGTACTGTTAAAAGAACAAAGGGAAGAGTGGTGGTGCAGTGGTTAGCTCATTCTGGTGTGACCCGAAATATGGGTTCATAAGTGACTGATATCTGAAACGATCTAGGTAAATGAAACTTAAGTAACAAAAACGCATAAATACACTTAGGAATGTATAGTTGGAATTACAATTAGGCAGAAAGAGGAATATATAGATGACAGCATGGGTTCTCAATCTTTTGCACCTCAAGGGCCACTTGGCCCACTTGGAGGGGTCACGACCCACCGGTTGAGAATGGCGGGATTAGGGAACATTTTCAGGTTAATGACACGGTTCAACCTGTCAAAAAAAGTAATGGGCTGGGGCACAACACATGAGATGGGTAGCTGACGGCTGGTGGTCGAGACTAATGGTGGCCTGACAACCTAAGGTTGTCACAGAGGCATCCACCACGGAGATGGAGCAATGCAATTAATTCACGTGCACGAGCTGTACGGCCGCTATTTTCACCCGGTGGGTTGCGACCCATCAGTGGGCCGCCAGCGCCACGTAGTGGTCCGTGGATATCACACCCAAGTGGGTCAAATGGGCCTTCGGGTGCCGAAGTTAAATTCAATTGCAGGACAGCGCTCGATGTCGACGGCTTAGCAGTAGATAGATCACGGCTACTGCTGCTGCTGCTGCACGTGATGCATTCCACATGATTTGCTCGGCTAAGTCGGCCAAACCGTACATCTCGGGTGACATCGCACACACACACACAGAGAGAGGGGGCCGCGTGCTCGTGCAAGTATGGGCGTGGCTGGGAACGCTGCGATGCGGGGGACGCCGTGCGGCGCCCCTGGGCAGCAGCAGCAGATAGAGTTGCCACCTGTCCAGCTTTTCCCAAGATCCTGTCTCTGTTTTAGAAGCGGCTCCACCCATCCAGCCATTGTCAGAAACCGCTTGATCGTGTAACAGGGTCGCCGGAGCCTATCCCGGTAGTCACAGGGCGCAAGGCACGGCTATACCCAGGACGGGACACCGGTCCATCACAGGGGGGCAAATTTAGTCCGCAGGCCAATTAGCCGATGCAAGCAGCATGTTTCTGGACTGCGGGAGGAAAGCAGCTGTCCAGGGAAATCTGTAATTCTTCCCAGGACATTGAAGTGCCAGTATTTGTCAGATGCATAACAATATATGATCTATGTCCTATGGTTTATCGTGGTTGCTTGACTCTCGGTTTATCTGTCCTGATGTTACTGGCATGCCGTTCTCTCCGCAGCCTTGTGCAGCGCGTTGTGACCCTCGGGTGAAAGGCGCTCTATACATGCTATTATTATTATTATCATACCGCACATGGCCGCTCGTTTATATATGGTTCTCCCCTCTTCAGCTACTGTGAAATAGTCTTCATTCACATGATATGCCCTGGGTTTTTTTTTGTACCTTAGAGGTGGCAACGGTAGCGGCTGAGCGGCCGCTGTCAACAGCATGCAGGTCACGGCTTGTGTGCACAGCGGCAATGTAACACATGAACAGCGCTTGCACAGCGTGGGTTACAAAAGTTTACGCCATGCCCGGACGAACAAATAGCGTTAGAGGCAGCGCCCGCGCGATGTAGGTGGCAAACATGCCCACCTTTATTACATTTATTTTTTGAAACACCTAATGAAATGCTTGGTGGCAACATGTTCGGTGGCTTGTGCAGATTTTTCAATCTTGTGGGTTTTGGTGTTATTTTACCCTCGTGTGTAAAAGTGAAACTTTGAACCAAAAAACAATGGTGTTTGGAAATGTCTGCACCCATGTGGATGGAATCTGTGTCACTCGGATCATCATCCTGCGGACGCTGCCACCAATGTGCATGGAGGAAATGTCAGTGAAAATGTATACATAATATCGTGCAACATTTATGTCCATTCTAAGTGGTTAACATTATTGTGTGGGTGCACACATACAGCATGTAAAATATGGCCGTGGCTAAATTATCCTACACGCACCTGATCTCGTCAGATGTCAGAAGCTAAGTAGAGTTGACCCTAGTTAATACTTGGATGTGCGGTTAGGAAGACTATCGTAATGGTTGGTGACAACCATCCATCCATTGTCGGAAACCGCTTAATCCTGTACAGGGTTGCAGTAAGCCAGAGCCTATGCCGGCAGACACAGGGCGCAAGGCAGGGCTATATCTATGGTAGAACGCCAGTCCGTCACGGGTCACCGGGGGCAATTTAGTCCGCAGGCCAATTAACCTATGCAGCAGCATGTCGGGAATAATATCGTATCGCAACAATGTTAAGTTTCCGTTGAAGCAGTTGAACAGAGGCTATCAACGCTGTCCTTGCAAAATGCAGCAGTGGGATTCTAGAATAAAATGTCCAGCTCTAATTATATTAGTTCTATACACGATGGGGACATTCAAGAACAACGCAGAGGTTGGATACTAGGCAAAGTACCTGTCTTTGCGTGGATGTTGTATCTCTTTGCGTGGATGTTGTGGATGTCTGGTGTTCCTTTCACCTGTAGGAACTATCACATTCTTTCAGAGAGATCCAGTAATGTGACAGTTAAAACTTCTCATCTCGGTGGAGGATTATGATTTCAAAATGTTTGTGGTCGCTGTGAAGTGTTTATATAAGGCTACTCGATATAATTCTCAAGAATCCTCCTTCTCATCTTTCTTTCCTTGCACAGTCCAGCTTTAAAATTAATTTCCTTCTTGCAACTTGCCAACCTTTAGTAATCCAATTTAATAATCTGGTCAGCTATGAGCTTCTATCTGTACTCAAACTCTCTTTATTGGTGGTTGTTTTGTGCTATTGTAGAGGCCTTGAGGTCACCAGGCTGCCTGGTTCAGTTATGGTCCGATTAAGTAAATCAGACAATACCTGCTTTACGTAAAAATTATGAAATGTCATTAAGATGTTATGGTCTGTGTATACCAAAGCAGTATTTCTGCAACCATTATTTCAACTCACTTGGAGTATGCATCTCCTGTACAAAACCGATTGTGATTTTTTTTATGTTTTGTTGGCTTGTGCTTTTGGAGGTGAGGAGGTGGTGAGGATGGCGTAGGAATACATTTTCAGACAGCCGGCCATATGCACTATACGTGACTATAGGCTCAAAATGATCGGTTGTGATTGTCTGGGGCATCCATGACAGTACTCCTAGGCCACGGGTGGCTCTAGTAGGGGTTCAATTCAACCAATGGGAAGCCGACATATTTTTCTCACTGACGCGTCACCATGCTGACTTCTTCTTCTTTGCGATTCTTCGAAGCACGATGGTCAGCCTCTGGACATCGTTGTGATGTGACGGGCTCAGGAGGCCACGGGTTCAGGAGAAATAACCTATGCACGCGCATTAGATAAGCATGTGAGTATGGAGTAATTCATCTTGATAAGCGGGGTCACTGTTGGCAGAGTGAATCACACAATGGAACCAGAGCACACAACTTGTGTTTGCCCTGGGTAATGATTAGAGACGCGATTGTTTCGGCAGAACCGAGAGCGCCAGATAAAATGATATATAAGTGGCGATCCTGGGATGAAGAGAGAGGGAACCCCTGAACAGGCCTTGGGATTGACGATTGATGATTGTTCAGCGTCGTGTCGTACACTGTAGTAATCACGGTATCGTTGCGAGTTAACTCAATAAACCCTCTTCGTTGGACCCACTTGCCGACTCGAGTAAAGCGTGAACGTGAGTGCAACGGAGTCTCCCCAGCCTGAGCAGCTCCTGATCGGAGAGGACGATAATTTCGTATGTCAAGATCGGAGTAGCGGTCAGGATTTACAAGGGGCACAAGCCGTATCTCACGACGGGTTGCAAGCGGCACCCAGCAATGCTTAAACACATTTATGTGAATACATTCCATAGTGATGGTTGCTCTTCAGAGTTGTTCTATCGGGAGAACCGTGTCGAGCCATCTCCCTCTCTCCCTCGCGACGTTTCGCATCCCACGTTGGAAGCATCATGAATCGAGGCATGGAAACCTACATCAGTAGATTCCATGGTATTTCGATTAGCAATGCTACAAAGACTGAGCAACATTGCTCGAATAATTCCCCTTTTAAAGATAATATTAGGTGGGGGGTGCCACACCTATGCTTACACACACACACGGTTAATGTGCGCCTTGAATTATGTGCACGTATAAGTACAGCCCTTCAGTCAATCAATCCACTTTTTGATTAACTCGTTCGTATCCCGGAGACTGCCTTTATATATATTCCTACCTGGGGGACTGGCCTCACCATGAAGTGCAGAACCCTGTGTAGAAAAAACAAGAAACCGATGATTATAGCAAGTGGATTTTGTTAAACTGGGTAAGGTTGATTGGCCACATTGTGGCGTAAAGTACCTTGCTGCTGCTGCTGAAGCTGTGGGTTGGTGTCAAACATTTGTTGAATTCCGAAATCACAAAACGATCCTTCCACCAGCTTTTATGTTAGAGCAGATAAAATGCATTAAACGTCTTTATTTCGGACTCTAAAAGGCAACAGATGAAGAGCATAACTCTTTCCTCTTGAGCATGAAGTGATTTTGTTTTATGTAGATTTTGGGAACAGAGCTGGCAGAGCTGAAGGAAGAGTTTCACAATGGGGTGAAGGGTGTAGAGCAATTCCCTCGTGGGTAATGGCTGTTTCTGCTTTCCCAATTAGCTAGTGGATTACCAAAGAGCAAGCCCGGCACTCCTAAAGTAAGTCTGGGGTGATTCATAGACTTTTAAAATCATGTTTCTCTTGGAAATGTACTTCCACATTTTTGGCAAACCAAATGATGTATACTGTGCAGCAAAACCGGTCTTGTAAGAATTAATTATTTTAATACTCTATTTTTATATGCAGCCCTATGTTAATCCACTGTTGGACAAAAACATCCCTATGCAAATGGCAGTTGTGTGGGTTGTTTGACCAGTAGCGGTTGGTGACGGGCAGGCCCATAACTGGTAATGTTTACGCCTGTCAATTATATCAGCTGTGGCCAAGAATCAAAGTCAAGTTGCTGGATTTTGAATGCAGCGCCCGAACCACTGCACCACAGCTCGACCAAATAAATTCCCCATGTCACCCAAACCCTTTCCAAAAAAAATCCCGCACATTTATGCAAACAACTTGGTAATCATTATAGGAGACGGCTTTAAATAGAAAAACATTTAATTGTAGTACAAGGCGACAGACTATATTCCTTTATAATATAGTCTAATTTGTCATATGGTGATATTTTTAGATAATGTTCAATCGACACCTTTAAAATGTGATATCCAGTTAGTCCTTAACTATTTTCCACTAAGATAATATTTCCGTTGTGTTTTATTAAGACATTTTCCGCAGTTTGAATTCCAACATTGCCAAAAGTGTCATTACATCGTGGTTTGTTTGACTCAAAAATTCAGTTATGCTTTAAAAAAAGTCTGATTTAGTCATCGAGCATTGCACAGAGTGTATAATGTTACTTCAGCTCCAACATAACAAAACTACTGCGTCCTGGTCAATAGCGTGGTTGGTGTGG
>JAZEWU010000004.1:6436860-6471306 GCA_036362915.1 Geotria australis | reverse complement strand
ACGGGACGATCAAAAGATGCTTTGGTCAGATGGGGCTACAAGACCGGCCCAACCACCTGTGAATGTGGAGAAGCAAACCATACTATGGAACACTGCCCTATCTGTGCTCTACTACCGAACCTCTGCAGCTCAAAAGACCTTGCGTAGTTCAATGAAAATGCAAGGTGCTGTGTAAGGAAATGGGAAACTGTAATTTAACCATCGCGCTTCGAAGAAGAGTGCATTGCCTAGGAGTTATAATGGCTCAGATTAGGTTACGTTGATATAAAAACATGTTAGACTGGTATATATTAATGTATATTACAGTCTGTGAGATTTGTTACCTTAGAAAAGGCCACTCCTTAATGTAGGTCTTTAAACTATTCAAATAACTAACTTAGGGAGCAGATGTGCTAATAAATGAATTAATTAGTGATTATTGCTTCCTTTATCCATCCATCCATTTTCTAGACCGCTTGTCTTGGTGAGGGTTGCGGTGGCAGCAGTCCAAGTAGAGTGGACCAGACAACCCTTTCCTCAGCAACAGATTCCAGGTCTTCATGGGGGATTCCCAGGCCAGCCAAAGGATGTCATCCCTCCAGCGTGTCCTAGGTCGGCCTCTAGATTATCTGCCCAGTGGGTCGTGCCTGGTAGACTTCCTGGGGGAGCCATCCAGGGGGCATCCTTACCAGATGCCGGAACCACCTCAACTGGCTCCTCTCAATCCGAAGGAGCAGCGACTCTACTTTAAGGTTCTCCCGGATTTTTGTGCTCCTCACCTTGTCACGGAGAGTGAGCCCAGCAACCCTGCGGAGAAACCTCATTTCTGCCTTTAGCAACTTAAAATCTTGAATTTGCCCACTGTACCACACACCTGCAGCATCATGCAATAGTTGTGCTTCTGTGGTCAAATCATCTCCCATTTAATTGTACACTGTGCGTTAACGTAACTGGCCTGCGGTGCTGGATGTCACCACTGAGAAGATAACTATATGCTGGGGAGAGACAAGCAGCTCAAAACATATTGGGCGCTTTACTCAATATAGAATGTGCTAACCAACAAAATATTTTAAATGTTCATAGCTAAAAAAAAAGCAGTGACATTTAGAGTCCAAAATTCGAACAAGTAATGTAATATATACAATATGTATTACATTATGCGACTAAAGTAATAGGAATGAACTTGAATTATCAGCCTCATTTACAATTCAGAGATTCACTCGCATTGTCAGCACAGACTCAGCAGTGGGTGGTCTTTGCACAGTTAGTGGGACAGGATGTTAGAATAACGTGGAAAATATGTAGCATTGACACATGCGAATCACCAACATTTTACGTATAACAGTCACGACACTTTTAAGCAACTGCTTTATTTATTTGCGTCTTAGGCTGATTACATGTTTTTACCATTGTACTATTGGCATCAAGGTCAGGGGAATAGAAAGTTCTACATTTATCTGCCTCCCAAGAGAGCCGCATGAATATCTTAACTCGCCCTTCTTCACGAGGCACACACGTTAGCGCGATGAATGAACACATGTACACGTGCGCCAAATGTAACCGTGCCGCAGCGTCGGGCTCCGATGAATTGACCCAAAAAGCCCGCGTTGCTATCCACGTTTTTGTGGATGCGACTTTGATTGATGACTGCATTGTCAACCAGGATAGCCAGGGCCCTTTGGACTGGCTAAAGCCGGGACCCAGGCCTTGAGAACTCTGGCTTCTCGGTCTCCCCAGCGACCGATTTGCGAGAAATCCCTGGTAAGAAGTTAATAGGATTAGTGATGCTTTGGCTTGGTGCTGGCTGCAGGGGGTTCGGGAGCAAAATGCAACCATGCGAGTTTAGAGTGCGCAAGTCTGTCGTTACCTCCAGCAAAGAGGCACACCAGGTCATAAAGTATGCTCCTTTGACCGTTAAAGCATTTTGAGCAAGCAAGAATGTAATGTAAAGTGTTTCTCTTGAGATGTTATAATTCGTGGATGCATAGCAAATGACCATGCAGCGAAATATTCTAAAGCTGTCAATTACCGCCGATTGCAAGAATCGTTGATTTCAACAATGCCGAGCGAAATGTGCCATGTTGTGTTACGATAGAATGTGTAAGACAATGCCATTGTCATTCTCATCATAGTAATCCGTTTTGACTTTGCATTTTCTGAGACAGTCTAGGCCTCATGGGATCACGACCCCAATGTAACCTTATACATCTGTACTAAGTAACCATAAATCGACTGCAGACTTTATATTGTTTGCAAGAAACGTGATCCTTAAAAAAACTTATTTTACCAAGCCCATCGTAACTTTTGCAATACTGTCGAGTCTTTTTTTTCCAAGTAAACAAGCCCCAGCACATAAATAAACAGTCATTTTCAAACGTATCATCATTTCATCGAATGTGAGCCACTGCAGCAGAAGAAATATCCTCTGACTATTCAAAACTGAGCAATTCTCGAGACAGCACGGTTTGAAACAGATGGGATGGTTTGGAGATCGTGAGATGTGTCCTGGCACCACGAGGCTATGCGTACCGCCTAAAGCGTTGGAAAACCCAACCGGTGCCTCGGAGCTGTTTGCTGGGCCATCAATATGGAGTGCCCTGTCATTCAGATGCAACGCCGCGGCAAAGCTTTCTATCTGAACAACAGCCGTTGGCAGAACGTTTGACATCGACTAACAACGTCTTCTCGGCGGCTGCCATTTACGCCCGCTCGGCTCTGACCTGCTCGCATGTTCAAACGCACGCCTGCGGAGGTGAAGGTTGAAGGTCTTGGGGGGTCAACTTGCTGTCATCAACACAAAGCCCCATGGGTCGTCGCACTGTGGTCTTCACACATCAGGAACTCATTGATGACAAGCGAGCGTGTAACAGATGAGAGCTGTGTATATCGCCATTTATCGGACAAAGTGTGTGTGGTATATCAAGCTTGGAAACGTAGAAAATTTGTTAAACGATACGTTTACAGTGTCCAGATTCATAATCAGTTGGTGTCTCTACAGTACTTGCAATATGCATCGGTAAAATACACCTCAGAGTAACCGGACGGGACTGGCAATTGGGGAGGGATCATCCAAGACATAATTTGTCACAAGCCTCGTTATGGTTCAGTTGCATCCCCTGTACAGTACTTTCATCTTGTGTATAAAAGTTTAATACAGGATTAACACTAATTCTGAGTCCCCTATTGCACGTTCCTATTATCCATGCTCTATTGCATTCCTATTATTGTACCAGCCACGACTTCTCTTTATGGTGGGATAACCGATACAGCGATTCATGCCATATTTACATTATAGGGTAATTGTTTTTGCCATCAAGCTGAGATTCTCATCATTACTGCATAGCATTAATGTTACATAGTTTACAATAACGTAGTACTGTATTACTGTACAGGGTGGACCAGCTGTCATGTGACACCCATTTCATAGTTATTCCAGTTTGTGATTTTTCATGAGCCCATAGTCACTACAAGCCGTCCTTAAATAGTACAATATATGAACTCGTATCAGCCATTTGAAATAAGTCAGTTAATTTTTATTGAAGCTGGAAGGAACCGTTGAGTTATGTAGCTAATTTTTAGTAATTGTCCAGCGGGGAGGGGTAAGCAAGTTACAACATCTCAGGGCACCGCGGGAAAATTAGCCAGGACAATTAACCTAGGCAGCATGTCTAGGTTATTCATATCTTAGTGTTTGAGATATTAATGACTCACCTTGCATGCCAAGTAATCTTTGTAAAGCCGAGATGACACCTGATCCAGATAATTGGGCTGTCAAACAAATCATTACATATGACATTTTGAACGGCACATCCTGTCCTCTCCATACTACTGCAAAATACATTAACATTTTCGCGTGCATTGTTGCATCCAAATGCACGTGCATCTCTAGATTTTGCGCACAATAGTTGGACGCGCTTCATCGTAAATGGAACGTGTGCATCAATCATTGTTTGAGAAAATGGGACCGTAAAAGGCACATTGATATAAAAATGAGTCTTCATCCTGGACTTGTACAGCGGCAGGGAGTTGGCACCACGAATGGCTGGAGGGAGGGCGTTCCAGACTGGCAACATAGGAGAAGACGCAACCTCCCAAACAGTATATATTGAATGCTGGAGTGTAGAGCAAATACTGCAGTAACTATCGTGCTATTATGCCATTATATTTGCACGACTGTGATTAAACAACAGTTATTGTTCTGTATCTTGTTATGTAAGCAAATACTTTTTTTCCAATGTTATGGTTTTGTACTGATGTAGGTTTTCACGGCTCGATTCATGATGGTGGCTTTTCAATTCTGTTCTTTCGGGATAGCCGTGTCGAGCACGCTCTCTCTCTCTCTCCCTTCCCCTGAAAAGCAACCGTCATGTTCCGGATTTGTTTGTCCACTTGCTTGACCAAATATTTGCCAAGTACTTCTCTGATCTGAGAAAATCCTGAAAGACCTTGCATTATAGGCGTGTGAATCTGTGCTCAACAATTGTGATATATACACGCTTTTGAATATCCTTAAAGGAAAGGAGGTTTGTTAAGCATTAGCGGCGTTATTATGTATATTGACATTGTTGTTTTGATATCACGGTGTCCAAAGTGTCCTATGGGTTCAAACCTAGGTGTAGGGCAGTCTTTATGAAGGGTGTCCAGGCCATCACAGACACCCCACCAGCTTTACTGAATAAGCCATAATGCTTGTGGACGTGTTCCACATGCTGTAAGTGAATGTGATGCCCATTTCTCATGAAGGAATTCTTTCAACCCTGTCTGGCCTAATCGTCACCCTATGTGAGAATAATTGGGCAGTGGCAAAGCGTGTATGCCACAACCTTGTGGTGAGCATAGGATGAAGTGTCTGGGCCGGGCTCCAAGATTTGGTGTCAGTTCTTTGTCCTTTTGACAAGGGTGATTTGCAACACTGCCTTACACCGGAGCGAGTCTTATAGACATGAAATATATAATTTGAAATATAATAGGCCTATTGTAATAAATATATGCAGGATGTATAGCATATTTTGTTTCAACAACTTGTAAAAAGATGACAATGATTAAAATATAAGTTTCATGTGACGTCAGAAAATATCTCACTTATTTGCCCTATCACATGTGTGCCTACGTGCAGACACTTTTGCAAGCTCCATGATGACTTACACTAAGGACAGCAATGTAAACGGCAGATGGTACAGCCAGTTGTTGTTCTGTGAGCCAGGTCGGATGTGAGTTGATGTAAACATCAAAACGCACGACTGTCAGAACGTTCAGTATAATTTCAACATGCGTGCACCGGTCTAAAATGTGGACCGAAACACGCGCAAAACGTTAGTTCAGATTGAGTGGGCCTGATCGTCCCCAGGCTTATCTCTGTTGCTTATCTGATTGGCCTGCGCTGGGCGTGCCGACGCTTCCCGTGGCAGCCAGTCGGCAGTCTGGCGAAGTAACCAGATGAGTCGAAACTGGAGATCCGTGGACAAGCCACATGACTCACATTAGTCTCACGGCACGCTAGAGAACATGGGGCTGTTGATAGACACTGTCTTCGTTTTCAGTTCAGAAAAAAAAAACAGACGGTTGTCTATTTGTTAATGCCGTGTAAGCTCTTAACTTACAGCTCCTCTGCCAATCCACTGCTGGATGAAGGCCTCCCCATAGCGTGCGGGAGTTGTTTGAGCGTACGCCAGAACGCTGGTCAGTCCGGGTTTGGCGGCGGGAGATCACCGGGTTCAGAGCACAGTGCGCTTGGCCATTGCGCCACTGCTCTATCCTCTACAAACCATTAAGGGCAGGCAAAGCAGATCCATCTGGGACGTGATGGAATTCTGACATTATTTGAATGATAAAAAAAACTGCAAAAACCTGCAAAAGCTCACAAATGCGTCGGGGCCTGGGGATTTCACAATTAGGCTACCGAAATGAAAACAAATCTTTGATTAAAATAAAGTAGTGTGCAATTATCGTGACATGAGCACGTACTGCAGTCCATTCATCAACTTTATTTTCCTTTTAGAAAACTCACTGTGGACATCACGGTAGCCTGGCCATCAATAGACCTCCAGCAGAGGTTTGTTGAAGGGGACAGTTTTTAACGTTTTGGTTGGCAAACGACAAGCTTGTCGTTAATAGCAACCTTAAAAACACATTAAGGAACAATTTATCCAATGGCTACTCACAGTAGCATTGTCTGGCAGTTTCTTTAGCGCCGATGCTTGTTTTCATAGGCAACGTCCAAGCATTAGTTAAACGTTGAAATGTAAGAAAGGCTGTTCTTTGACATATGCGCGTAAAAGCCAAATTGAACGTTATTAATCATGTAACGCATTCTGTTTGCAGCGTTAGGCTCTGTCTGCGGTTGAGAATTAAAAGGTCATGAGTTCTCTTAAAAATAAGGTTATAGCGCTACTGTGCTGACAAATGTGCAGTTGGTTTAGAGTAAGTGACGCCTACTACTGTGTAGTACTCAAGTTTGGATGTAGGGTTATTCGGACGCAGTTGGCAATTCGACTCCGATGGCTGACTGATGATTTTTCCTCTGCGTTACAGCACCGTATTACCAAAGCGCGATTTTTGCTGCAAAAGTGTAGTAATGGCCCAAACAGCTTACATCACAACGAGAGCCTGCTTTGTGCCGGTCGTAGCCTCGATCTCAGTCAACTCCTGTCGGCGAGCCGTCGACACTTCACGTGGCTCCAGAGTGTACCCAGCCTGGCACAAGCGCCGTGATGACATCACCACCGCTTAGTGACCAACGGCGGCTGTTGTTGTGCGTGTGTGCGTGGATCGGTAGTGTAGTGGTTAGCGCGCTGCGATACAAACCCGGCCACCCGAGTTCGATTTCTGCTCACAACCCAATAACGGACAAATGTCTAAGCCTGTCTGAGGCGTCCCCTCGGTCGACTCAGCTTTAAACAAGTACCCGGTGTGGTTTGTAAACATCAGCACTGGGGAAACAAAGGCGGCCGGGCGTGGTATTGCCCTCTCCCCCCAACCCCTTTGATGCCATGCCGGCCTTCATACGTGCTGGATAACAGTACTTGCCCTAGGAGTTTGCTAAGCCTACACGGGGGGCAGTCTTTGCAAGTGTGTGCTGGTTCTTGTGCGTACGTGTGGAGGCGTGTGTAACATGTGTGGCTTCGTGTGTGCGCGCGTGTCTTTGTGTGCACCCCATACGTCAATGTGTTCGGGTAACCCAATGCACCGAGCGCATGCTTCATACTGCTCAATCCACGCCGGGTGGTCCGGCACAGCCGATCTTTGGGAAGCACGGCGTATCGCTGTGGCATATTTAATTACAACGCATTGTTCAATTTAGAAGCACGCTGGCTGCTGATGGTGAATTGAGATTGAGAGCTCCTTGCTCGAGAGCGTGAACTTTAGCGAACGCAGCTTTCAGAAGCTCTTATCGTCTTGATTTTTGCCACCTTCGAATATCGGCGTTTTTAAATCTCGTGCAGAAGCGCTGTAAGCACTCTTAAAATACGTCAGCCAGCGTATAAAGAATGTACCTTGTGGTCAAATTTAACTCCGGGGAAATTGAGCAATTCATTGAGTGAGGTGCAGGTGGATTGGCTATTGCACCGCAGGATTGTTAGAGGTGGCAGCGATATTATCCAGCAGTGGGTTGACTATTGGCTGATGATGATTATACAAACAGAACTCCACTATAAATGGTGTCAGCTTTACAGCCAAGTCAAACGTATAAAGGCACGTCACTTGCATTGTCGTAGCTTGTATTTTAGCTACTTTGACATTACAATGTGACTTACAAGGATCTGTTATTGTTCTCAAAGATAAAGATAGCCCACTCGGAACGCGCATTGGATATAAACTAGATTTATCTAGGTCATAGCTTCTGTTGTAATTTCTGATGCCCTTTACACAATACACTTGGTTTCCAATTTTTGTTTTTGTAATCATTGCAGGAAAAAATATATTCTAAGCAATCTCTGCATGCTAAAGGAATTAGTGAAACGTCTGAGATGCGTGAACCTGTTCTATTTGGAAAGATATGTTGAAGGGAAGTGTAATTTTGCATCCGTTTTAACTATTATCCAAACTCCCTTATTCCTGAAATAACAGTACTTATTTACTTTTAACGTATTCGTGGTGGGTTACAGGGCAACTTCACATTTTTGTGACCCTCGGGTGAAAGGCGCTCTATAAATGCTATTATTATTATTGCATATATCAATCGTATGACGCCCCATCAACAATATCAGAGATTTATGGGGAACGGCCGCGTTTTTACCTTCTCTTTCCACAGATCAATGCCACCGCGCACACACTCATTGCACGTTCAACCTGCTGTGTTTACCGTATTAGTCACTTTGTAACCCGATGCCGTAATGTACTTTCGCGTTGCCCACGGGAAGTGCGATTCTTTGTTAAATGACGGGAGGGCGAGTTGTTTTGTCCTGAGCTCCGGGACTTGGCGTGGTCCCCTCCGCGATTTGTATTCTAAAGTCGGGTACACTCTGTCTGTGTTTTGCTCCGCAGCCCCTGTTGGAAGATGAGGAGGAAGAAGAGGAGGATGAGGCTGGGAGGCCAGCGCTGGGTTTTACCCTCTGAAAGGCCTGGCCCGTCTTAACTCCACATCGGCTGCATCACCCCCCTCTCTCTCCCACACTGCTCCACGAGGCGGAATGAAAAGGGAATAAAGTCTAATTAAAATTTACAGCTTGTGCTACCTACACAGTCGACCACTGAATGCTCATTAGAAGCGAGGCACGTACCCGGCAGAAGTGAATACGGCCCGAAACAATTGCAGATGGCACGGTGAACATTTTTGGAGAGGCCCTGGAGGAAAAAGGGACGCGAAAATTGTAATTGTGCACGTCATTTGCCCGCGCGTTGCTCAATAATTCGGGAAATTAAAGCAGCCATAGGAATGGAGCCCTCGTGAAATCGAGTGGGATTCGTCTGGTCTGATGTAGTTGGCAAGAGGGTATTCGGGAATGAATAATTAGGGCTGACAGCTTTTAGCGCTTGCCGTTTCTCTAACTCATTTTGGCGAATGTTTAGTTACGGATTTTTTTGTGTGGAAACTGAAATCATAAGAAAAAAAAAGCCGTCTGGGGAGAATTGGGAAATCGTGACTAAATGTGGTCTGCGCGCAGCGACGATGATGCACTTTAAGCGATTCAAAATTGGGCTGTTATGTCCCTGCGTCAAACACGGGTCTTGTGGTATGCGCACTAGAGGCATTTCGAGTTCTATGTTTTACCAGTACACAACGCGTATTGTGACCTGTCATGTTTTATCTGCCGTGACACCTATCGCACACACACACAGCAGAGGGTGCTGGACACAAAACGTTTATTTTTTAATGAAGTTATTTATTGAGTACGAATTGCCCCATACATTTGCCGACAAAACACAGCTCTATCCATTACATAGAAAGTGTTTAAAATGAAAGAAACTAAAGCAAAATAGCAAGACAAATGCCTCAAATATTGCAATAATTTAGAAACATGAACAATAACCATACGATTTTGTACAAATCAAAAACATTTAGGACTCATTTAACTAAATAATTTTTTTACAAACATATGCTGCTTGAATATGGAGAAAGGAAATACTTCATGGAACATTTAGGTGACAATTGTCATGGTTGGTAAAATGGTCCCATTTAAAAAACACAATTGCCCGACACCAAATCTAAAACTATGAAATATGTAGGCACATATTGGCTCTAACTATTCTGTACAAAATATGATACACTGTAGAAAAATTCTATAGCTGTTAGTACTGGAAAAGGATTCTAAATTATTGCTAAGTCAATAGCAAATATCACAACAAAACGATTCTAGACATAATTAAATATATATGATCCATACTTGCAGATTGCTTATTTAGGAAATTTGCACTTGTATGGCAACTAAAAATCATGTAATTTCATTACGTAAAAAGTTTTAAAATGTTGGCATCATTTTAGTAAATTGCTCCCCGCCCTCATACACATGCATCGCATCTGTCGAGCACAAACAAGCCGAGATTTAGGAGGGAAAAATTGGTTTCAATTAGTTCCTTTGTAAAAAAAAAGAGCTAAAAGGCACATCTATGGTTGGCTTCTTATAGAATCTGTACAATAAACATCTTTATTTACGAAACGTTGCGTTCGTGTCGGTAAGGAAGACGCGTCTCCTCACAGAGGACTTCTTAAGGTATAAGTCATTGGCTGTCAATCAAATTCGTGTACTTTGTTTTGCTAAATAATAACAGTAAAGGCTCCGCCAAATAAAATGTGCATGAGCAGTTTGCATCTCATTCCGCATTCTAATAAGGCATCGGCTAAAGCTCAATGTATACCGTGAAAGTGAACCTGCGAGTAGCTGTTGTGTCACACTTAGTTTTTACTGTGGACGCCTTTATATAATTCTGCACGGATCCACATTTACGTTGCATGTCTGCAAACTAGGCTAGCGTTAGTTAATTATACAAAAATATATATATCTTTGTGACACCTCCGAACGTCTCCTTAACTTGACTGGTCACCTACTACGAACAAAGCGTTGCGAATGTAGACCTGTAGTGCATTCATTCGACGGCGCAAGTGAAACGAAGAATTTGATCGGTGTGTGCGGAAAAACGAACGGTGCGTTTAGTGCTGATGCATCGTTATTGTTGTTATTACAATATTGTGATAGTTGCGTACACTGCGATGTTGACGTCACCAATGTGTCTACGAAAGCGCGTTACCGTCTTCATTAAAATAGACTCTATGTTTGGAAGGAAGCGCGGGTTTTGCTCTTGTAAGCGTTGCCTTCGGCTTAAATGCCCATTGCAGGTGGACCTGCGCACCTGCAAGGAAACTACTCTATCAACACTTAGAAATTCGCACGTATCCACCACCTAGGCCACCGCCACCCCTACCACCACCTACCTCTCCCATAACTTTGCTTGGGTATCTACTGTTTTAAAAGTGAGAGGGGTCGTGGAGGGCCACGTCAAAGGAGGGTTCAGGTCACTGATTTCACACGTAGGCTTTCGCGGCCAATATCATGAATGATAAAGTGTTTTTGGGTTTGAGAGCGATAATGTGAAGTGTGCCGCAATCACCTCCACCCGACACAGCCAGTCAGTACGGTTTGTCACACGAACAGAACGTGCCGATCTATAACCTCAGCACACCTGTGTGTTAAAGAGCACGCCAACTACATTTACCATCGCGAGTTGGCCGTCGGGCAGAGGTGGGCGCACGAAGGAACTAACCCCAAGACACTCTACCATCACTAATTCAACTTGAGTTTTTTTTATTACTATAAAGGATTGTAGTTTAGAATAGCAATAACAATAATAACAAAAAAACCCACACACAATCACCGCGTCACTTGCACGGGCTGACACCGACTTGCGTTACTCCGTCGTTATTCACGGCCTCGTGAGCTGGGTGTACACGGGCTGCTCCCAGGCCGGGGGGCTGTGCGGCTGGGGAATGGATGGCACCCCAGTGGCGTCCGCGATGGGAGTGTAAGACGGCCGCTGCGAGGGGCCCATGTACGAGAAGCCGGAATACAGGCCGGCCGTCTGGCCCGCCGAGTGGCCGCTGTAGTAAGCCGCGGCAGCCGCCGCCGAGCTCTGGTGGTGGTGGTGGTGGTGATGGTCCGCGTAGCTGTACTGGGACCTGCTGACAGCCGGCACTACAGCCGCACCGTAGTGCTGGATGCTAAACGGGCTGTAGCTTCCCAGCTGCTGCACTTGCTGCTGCTGCTGCTGCTGCACTTGCTGCTGCGCCTGCTGAGGTTGCTGCTGCTGCTGTTGAGGCGAGTGCTGCTGCTGTTGCGGCTGTTGCTGTTGTTGCTCGCTGTAGTGGCTGGGACTAAGCTGCTCAGTCTTGACGTGAGCTCTCTGCTCGGGACTGCTAATGGCAGGTGGTGGTGGCGATGACAACGTGTGCTGCTGCTGTTGCTGCTGCTGTTGTTGCTTGGACAGCCAGGCGTGTCCGTTGATGCTGTAGCCTGCGCCTCCGTAAGAGGCGGCCGCGCTCTGGCCGTGGCTCGGGTGGCCGTTGGGCGGCAGATACTGGTCGAATTCGTTGACGTCGAACGATTCCATGTTGGAGATGACCTCCCGGCTCAGCTCGCGTATGTCCACGTTGCTGAAGTCGATTTGCTGGCGGCCGCCTTCCTGCAGAGGGCGCCCCTCGCGCTTGATATCCAGCTTGTTGGACTGCACGTCCGTCTTCGGGGTCGTGGGAGGCGTGGGTGGGCCCTGCGACTGCCCTGTCAAGGCACCGCCAAGCACCCCGGGAGAGACACAGTTACATTCGATGCCGCTTTGTGGTTCGCACACAGACGCACAGAAACCAAGGTCCCCCGGCTGTCGAGAGGGAAGAACACGTAAATATTAGCGAGCGCCTATTAAGACGCACGAAGCTGGGGGAACGCGGGTCGTGGAACGGAGGCTGGGGAGTGGGTGCGCGGCCGGTCAGAACCGCACACGGCCGCCAGCCACCGCCTTCCAATAACCTGCCGAGTTGACCCACACAGCGCGCGGCGGGCACAGCCCGTCTAAGGGCTGCGGCCGATCCGCGAACGCAGAACGCACGCTGTCACCGCGACCGGCACCCGCAGCGAATCAACATCAACCCGTCAACATTGTGCGCGCAGGTCACCGAGTGGCTCGCCCGGCCCGTACCGGAGTGCTCGCCGGGCGAGTGCACGTCCCCGCTGGGAGAGTCGGCCTGCAGCGCCTTGTAGATGGCGTTGGTTGTGATGTGCGTCTGCTCGCCGGAGGAGTCGGACTCGCTCGGGCCGTTCTTGCCGGACTTTCTTCGCCTCGGCTGGTACTTGTAGTCGGGGTGGTCCTTCTTGTGCTGAACCCGCAGGCGCTCTGCCTCCTCCACGAACGGACGCTTCTCGTTCTCGCTCAGCAGCCTAGGCGACACGACGGGAGTGCGGGCGGGAGAGGGAGCGAGCGAGGTCACCTCGGGTTTGGACGGAGCGCTGTCACCTGTCACAGGTAAAAGCCAAACACCGCGCGGCGTAAAGTGCACGGCAAGGGGCGCGAAGAAGGTCAAACCGGATTTTGGAGCTCACAGTCGTGCTTGTCGCGATCGTAGTAAAAACAATCATCCACCAATGGTGAATAGAATCGCTTGAAATTGTCACGGGAACGTTTTCACCAAGACGGCAAATAGCTTCGAGGCTCGTGTAGCCGTCATTGAGGTTTGTTTGACTCCATCTGTGCGGAGCTTTGAGTGGTGTCCGTGTGTGTGTGCTGGGCTTTCTCTAAAACTCGACGAGGCTTTTCTGGATAAGTACTTAGCATTATTATCATAATGTCAACGATAAGCATAGGTTCACCATGAGGCGAAATATGACACGCTATTTGCTGACACTTGTTTCTCTGAAGATCTGATCACAACTATCGAGCAAGTAGAGACAGGGCCCCGTCATCCCCCGCTCCCCCTCCCAACACAAACGCAAGTGCAGCCTGCGTCGGTGTGCTTGGTGCCAGATAAGATTTGTCCCGAGGCCGGAGGCAGACGCACCCGATGGTATCCCAAGCATCTGTGGCGTCGCCAAGTTATGGTTTACAAGATGTTGTGTACCGAAACGTGATCGCCAATACGAAACGATCTTCCCGTTGCGGTGCCCCGTTGCGCGTATCTCCGCATCAATGCAGTTAACGAGTGGCTTATCGAGACAGCTTTTGTGAAAAATAATCGGCGTATTAAAGGACGGGGGGCTGTTCATGTCTCGCTTCCGTGCAAGCGAATTTACAACTTGCTACTGTGCAAACACGCACGCATGCACGCACGCAATGTGTCCCATCTCATTGACCGCGGATCGACATAAACAAATTGTCGCGCGCGCTGGCACAACGACAACAAGCAACGCTGCACGTTCTACGATGCGTCGTTGTCGGACCACTAGCGTCCATGCGCCCGTGTCGTGCAGTGAATAATCCGCGCACGTTTGTTTTTTTTATCGCAAAGCGCGCTCCAAAAAGTGAGCACACGCACGCACACCAGAGCGCCCCGAACGACTCCGATCGACCGGCACACACCGGCGCGCTATCGACAAACTTCGCTCGGACACTCACCGCCACAGCTTGCCCAGAGTCTTGCTCAGCTCGGCGTTGTGCAGGTGCGGGTACTGGTCTGCCAGCTTGCGGCGCGCCGCCTGCGCCCACACCATGAACGCGTTCATGGGCCTCTTCACGTGCGGCTTCGACTTGGAGGAGCCGTTGACCCGCACGGGCATGGGCACCAGGGTCCAGTCGTAGCCCTTCAGCACCTGGCTCACTGCCTCGCGGATGCAGGCTGGGAACTTGTCATCCTCGTCCATCTTCTTGCCGGAGCCCGCGTCCCTGCCCAGGCCGAACACGACCCCGCTGTCCAGCACGCCCCCGGGGCCGCCCGCTAGCAGGAGGCCGCCGCTGGAGCAGGCACTGTCCTCGCGGTCCGAGCAGCGCTTGGAGCCGCAGCTCTGGCTGTCGCTGTCGGAGCCGGCGAGCGAGTCGGCGGGCGAGCCCACGGAGCAGTTCTCGGACATGTCCGGGCTGGGCACGTCCGACATGTGCTTGTCGTGCTCGTCTGACATCATTCTTCAGCGTGCGCGCTTTCGATAAGGAGGGCAAAGAGGGCGGGCTCTCGGCGTGTTGCTGGCTGCGCGCGGTTAGCAGCCGCTGCTTTCTAAGTTGTCGCTGAGATCTTGCGAGAATTAAAAAAAAAAACCCGAAAAAGGTGCAGCGCTTTTTGGTCGGAGCGCACGCCGACGGCAGCGCTGCGGGTTGCTCGTATGTCACGACGAGTTCTTGCGTCTGGATCAGGCTCGACGCACTAAAATAGTAACGGCGCAAGCGGCTCGCTCGCTCGCTGGCCGCAACTCCCTCCGCTCTCTCTCTCTGTGTGTGTGTGTGCTGCCCGCGCGGAAGAGAGGAGCGATTTGAAGGTTCGCTGGTGGAAACGTGCGTATAGGTTCGGCCTCCGCTGGACACATTCCAACAATCGTGCGCCGAATTCCGTCGCTCGCCTCCAATTGGTCCAAAGTTAAGGGGAGGTTCCGAGAGCGCTGATAAATGTGTGAAGCCGAGACGACGACCGCCTCTATCCTCCTCTCCACGCCCTCGACCCCCTTCAACCCCCTCGGTCCTCTTGCCCACCACCCACCCGCACTCCCACCTTCCACGCTGGCTAAACGATTTTAAAATTGAACTTCACGTGTGTGAGCGCGTACACAGAAATAATCACCGGTTTTCTCTTTAAAAGTCAATTGACGGCCGCTGGAAACTGGAATTCAACGTCACTGAGAGAGAGAGAGAGAGTGTGTATAGAATACACGCGATCTCTCGAGATCAAACCTTGCGTCCGTTCAGCACAGCGCAAGGCCGGACAGACGACGGCTTATGGGCAACCACACGAGCGCTTGTAGAGACTACTAATAACAATAGGCATGCGCCTTCCACGTTGCCTTCACGATCGCGTTGCGCTCTCGCTCGAATTTGTCGTGGGGCTCCATAACTCGGCGTGCACTCTGGCGTGTGCAATGTGCGACCCGCATACCGTGGCGTGCATCGATATGCCCCGTGTGCCCATGGCTCCAGAGGCTGCAGATGAGGGCGTTTTTTTTATGACGACCGTCAGTCAAGTCCATTGGCCATCAACCATGCGTTTGATGTTTGCTGAACGCATCAGCGGGAAGACGTCACCTTGGGCAATGGAAGCGCGACGGTGACTTTATTCCGTGTCGCAGTGGCGACTTTACTAAACTGTCACAGCTGGCGTGTACCTGTACGCATGCTCAGAGCAATAAGGAGGCTGGCAAAACGTCTCCACATGTACTTGTCCATCCACATACCGTGGTGGAAGACAAAGGACAGCTTCTGATACAAGCACGCAGTGGATAATAAGCACACCTGACCTTGCTCGCGTTAGTGCTTTGAAGTACGCCTATTGCCCGAAACATCGACTCTGATATACTATATATATTCCCTTTCAATGCAGTAGTAGTGAGTAATGTGCTGAGGTGCATTCTTCGTGCATGCACGCCATTGCAAACGAAGCGTCTCATTTTGCTTTGCTTTGCTTGCACATGGCTGTCATTATACCCATCTGTACGGATGCTGGTTTTCACGGCTCAATGCATGAGAATCGCTTTCCAAAGCTGATCTTCCGGGATAGCCTTGTCGAGCGCTCCCCCTCCCGCGTTAGAGGCATCCTCAGAACGCCTGAGGATGCCTCCAACGTGCGAGGCGAAACGTCGCGAGGCAAAGAGGGGGAGCGCTCGACTCGGCTATCCCGAAAGAGCAGCTTCGGAAAGCAATTCTCATCACAAGCATCTTACCTTGAAACACCATCACAGCTAAGCGCACATTAGTGTACAGACCGTACTGTTCAATGCGCAAAGAGAAGGAAGCGCTAGTGAGGCTGGCTTCGAATTCGATTCGATTCTTCGAAGCGTGATGGCCACACGACAGTTTCCCATTGCAACAGGATCAAAGTAGAAGCGTTCACGTCGCGATCCCTGTCGAGTAATACTTGCTATTACCTGCAAATTCGACCACTTCGAAGCAGAGGAGCTGAAAGACAACGATATCAAGAAGCTCAACAGACGCCAGAAACCCCTCAGTCTGAGGCTGGCTACGACGGCGAGACATCCCGGCACACGCAACTCGATATCGACTCTGTGTAAACCTTGTCTCTGTGAGCAGGTCCGAGCGCTTCTGCAAGGTGAACGCGCGCAGGTAAGTGCGCTGGCGAATGCGCCTGCTGATTACAACGCGCTTTGATGACCACCCGCGCCTCCTCTGTCACTCGTCTCTACCGCTTAGGAATGACCATCAGCAGGGAGCGCCTCGCTCGAAGGCTGGCCTCCGCTCGTTCAGACCGCCGCACCGTTCTCACTGCAGATTGTGGTTGTGGGTATCTTTGCGGAGCGCGTTTTGCGTACTGGGTTAGCGTGAGCGGCGAGTGATGTGCTAACTCTTCTCTCGGTCGACTCGCGTTTGAATGGATGCTTAGCTCGCGCTGTAAACATCAGCACGGACGTGGTGCTGGTCACCCCCCCCCATCTGTCAGTCTTCATAGGTGCTCATTAAACAGCACTTTCCCTGCACTCTGTGTAAGCTATAACAGAGGCTTTATCTTGTTAAGTCTCCTCTCGGGATGGGTGGGTGGGTGTGGGCGATGTCTCTGTTTTACTCAACTACACATATATGTGCTTTGACACGAGGCGGGTCAGCAAGTGCAGGACGCTGCAGCACTCGTTGTGCGGGCGAAGTGAGTGCCGCGCGTATGATTGCTGCTGGCAGCCACTGCGGTTTGTGGTCACGTCCGCCGAGTGCGGTCGTCTCCACCTCTCGCCGGACTTGACGCTCCCACGAGTCGCACACAGATCGAGTGCGTGCGGTTTTTACGCCGGAGACTCATCTCATCTCGTTATCAGAAACCGCTTGATCCCGTACAGGGTCGCGGTGAGCCGCAACCTGTCCCGGCAGACACAGGGCGCAAGGCAGGGTTATGCCCAGCATAGGACGCCAGTTCAGCGCAGGGGCACCGTGGGCAATTTAGACGTTCAACAACAACAACAAAAAACCCACAATGAGTGCAGAGGCCTTGAGACGTCTTATGGGATTTTAGTTATAGTTGACATGACGCTCGCTGGCGGTGGTGACATGAAACGCACGAGCGGCGACGTTTTCTCCCGTGTCCCGTGAGTGTTTCCACCTACCGCGCTTCCCTCGCAGCCCGCGGGTGTGAAGCGCGGTCGGGGTCAATGCTTGGCGCATCCTGCAGGTGTATTAGTCTTTACGCATCCTGCAGGTAGCGTCTTCAGGTTGCCGTGAGTGCTCGGCAAACCCCGCAGGTAGAGAGAGAGAGTATTTGGATAGCCGTGAGCGCCTAGCGCACCCTGCAGGTATATAACCTGTGAGTAGCCGTGAGCGCTCGGCGTGCACTGCAGGTATACAGACTGTTGAGGTATATACGAGTGCTCACAGCCGCGTGCAATGCCACGAGCAAGCGACATGCGCAGCGTGCATAATCCGCATAAACCATTAGCTTCCGCTTAAGCACAGTTTTTTTTTTCACCGCAAGACAAATACCAAGGTTCCAACGCCAGCCCGCTTGCTATACGTTTTCTGCGTTCTTTCTTTCCAACCATTTGTCATTTCACTATTGGAAGAAGGCTTCCCCGTAACGTCTCGGTTCGTTGGCCATACTTCATCACGCTGCTCAGTGCGGGTCAGTGAAACAGGGGAGGAAGGGTGGCAGCGGGCACATGAGCGACTTAGATATCACGTCGCTGATATTAGCTATGTGGTCTGTAATGCAACTCGGGTTATCCTTGGCAAAGCAAATAAGCGAGGTTTGTTTTGCAGGCATGCGTCCTATTCGAGGACATTTCTTCTTTCATCAACGAAGAGAAACCCGTCAAAGATGTTTGAAAATGAAACCGTGTCGTTGTGTGCGTGTGAGCAGCTCCTCCTGGGGTGTGGCTAATTGATTGAGAGCGGCGTCTAATGCAGATAGCGGCGTCTCATGCAAGACCCCAGCCTCCTCTGTTTCGCTTTAGCGCGGCGAAATAATAATAATAATAATAGCATTTATATAGCGCCTTTCACCCGAGGGTCACAAAGCGCTGCACAAAGCTGCAGAGACAACGACATGTCAACAACGACAGAGCAGGAAAATAAAAATAAAATCGTATTGTAAAGCTGTCCAAGGCACCGTTGTGTTTCCGAAGGGAGTTCGTTTTGAATTGCAGTGTCTTGTGATGCGCCTGTTGCCCAAGCACCAGCGAGGGCTCGTGAACGCCCGTCCCGTGTACGTGACGCGATGCGAGGCGGCTGCTACTCGAATGAACATCCGACGTTACTACGACGTTGTCCATGGGGGCAGTTCAGACTCGTTCTTTGCGTAGGCTGATGCTGAGGTATGTTGTCGGTCATTTTATAGGTTGTACCGATGTAGGTTTTGATGGATCGATTCGTGATTGTTGCTCGAACAGGTCTGAAGCGAGCGACCATAATTGTATAGGTTGACTGTGTCTTTGTGAATATTGCCTTGAGTGCCGTGTGCGCTGCAGAATTGCACGATTTATGTTCTAAGCACGTTGCAAGTTTGGTGATTTACTACCTATAAGTCACTAAAAGTGATGTGGGGATTTGTGTACATTTCACACTGCTTTAGATGTATTATCAAGATCGTCCGACACTCACATGAACATAGGTATTGTGATAAGTGTACCTATGTGATTGATGTTTACTGTTGAATCAATTCGAGATACATTCAATAAAAGCAGTCATGCTCATTTTTTGTTACAAAGAATATTACACATTTGCCTGTGCGCGATTTATTGTAAACACTAAAGCCACTCGCAGAGAGATATTACAACCGAGAAGGACAGTGTCTGAATGGATATAGTTCTGGATCCAAACAATTTTCTGCCGACTACTCGGCTTCCTACTTGAGTCTGTATCACTGTATATATTATACCACTTAAAACTATCTTGCTCACACGTGCCGGTGGCATCGTCCCGACCCATATATACTATCACATATCAGCGGAAACAACTGTGCACCTATTGACAGTGGGGTTCTGGATCCATTTGGATTTCTCACAGGACAAAGATCCCCCCCGTGTAGGCCTTTACAGACTGTCGGGGCAAGTGGTGTTAGCGAGCACCTATTAAGGCCACCGCGGTACACGAGGGGCCGGGTGGCCAGCACAACGCCCGGCGGCCCTCGTGTCTCTCGGAGCGATGTTTATACACCACACCAGGTACTCATTTGAGGCTTAGTTGACCTAGAGGAGGGCCATGACCGATTCATAAAACTGTCACATACGCAGGAATCGAACTCAGGTCGCCGCGTTTCGATCGTAGCGTACTAACCGCTACACTACCGCTCCCCATGGTCTCATACACACATACATATCAGCAATCCGGCCTTAGCACCGTGGTGAAGTATACTCAAGCAACCTCCATAATCGGCGTGGTAAGAAGACATTTGTCCTGCAGGGGATCTACACAAAATGGGCTGCAGATGTTTAATAGTACAGCAGTACTGTACATTGAATTGTACTCGTGGAACGACGGGCAGACAAAACCTTGTCAGAACAAGACTCTCAAACGAACATCGCACCGAGGAGTTCATATTGATCTCATCCGGGAACCCGCGCCACGCTGCGCCGCACGCATTAACGAGGACGCGCGGTGGGTGATGCGGTGGTTTTACTCGAGGATAATACCAACCAAAGCGAAAGGACGCCTATGAATGCGTACACTTCACAGCACATTGCGACGCATTGTTGTACGACTAGGTGCCGTTACAGGGACATCGTGTGCACGCACTAGCGGTGTTTCGTCTGCTTTGCGTCTCTGGAACTCACCACCTATACGTATTACAGGTCAAATATAAGCTTTTCCACGGCGCCCCCCACGTGCACGTGAGCCGTATATGACTGTAAATGATGCGTGTAATTGAATGCCATGGCTGTTGATGTAAGGCCACTGGAGGGAATTGAAGGCTCTAGCGCTATTCGGTTTCACCCTCCACCTATAACAGGCTGCGCTTCTTCACATAGCCGTGCACGTAAGCATAGAGCGAGGCGGCATACTGCCACACGTTTTCGCGATGCACGATGCAGCTCACTCAGCGTTGCATTAGGCACTTTAAACAAATGTATTTGGAATTCAACAAGCCGATATTAGATGCTCGGGTGCGTCGTTCATGGGAGGGTGACCGGTGGACGGGGGTCGGCCGTACTTCGCCACGCTGGTTAGTGCGTGTTCTTCACGTATTATGGAACGTGATGAATTTTGAACAACCATCGACATATTTTCAGCGTGGTGAAGCGTGGTCAAACAACCATGCATGACCGACGCGGCGAGCCGGAACCTATCCCGGCAGATACAGGGCGCAAGGCATGGCTATACCCAGAATGGGACGCCAGTCCATCACAGGGCACCGCGGGTAACTTATTGTGCTGTATTTGAAAAAAAAGATTTGCTGGCTGGCTGCCGGGTGACGTCACCGAGAAGATCTGTGCTTGGTGATGTAACCCGTATTCGACAGATTTGATCCGAATCCGTGCATGGCGCTGACGTCATCCCTCCCCCCACTCTCCACTGCGGCAGTGCTGAGTTATACTTAAAACATATTAAAACGATACATGAATCAACAACATTGTTTATTATATGTATAATAAAGCCTTAACGTTGTAAGGTTAAAAAGAACACGTCATCTTTGCGCTCTACCATATACCAAAGACATGCAGCCTAGGTTACTTGTTCTGCTGGCTAAATTGCCCCGTTGACCTGAGATGTTGTAACCTGCTTACGCCTCTCCGCTGGACAATTGTTAAAAAGAGCTATGTAGCTCAACGGTTCCTTTCAGCGTAAAAAAAACTGACACTGCATGGCGAATTTTGAAAGTTAAAACATGTTTTTTAATTAAAGTTCACGTTAACGATTATTTTTTCCCTTAAACTGTTACTGAAACAAAAGTGTACACATCCACACGAACGCACCTGTCTCTGAGATGATTACACAGCGAAGCGGTGGTCATTTGTGTTTCGATTGTGTAATATACATATACTGTACACTTTGTGTATTCAGTACTCATGCTGTGAAAGGCATTTATGTTTCAGTTGTGTCTACAGTCTTACGGTCCGAACAGTTTATCCTTACAGTTTGAACGTATACACCAACGTATATAAACACACAATGTATACATCCATGGAATGTATAGACTCGTGTGAGGCATGCATGGACATACAGGTGCACTCATAAGCTTAAACAAAATTACTTTCAGTGTTGTTTCATCGCAGACTATGAGACAGAGTGCGATCCTAATGTTAAGCGACATGTTTTTTTTATAAACACGAGATATAGCTAAACCGTGCAGTACTTAGGACACGGGAATAACAATTAGGAGTCTACATTTTATATCATCATGACATTTAAAACACGAAGAAAGCACTCAATACTTTACAGCAAGCCACGTCACAATATAGGGAGGACGTGTAAAAGACCAAATCAAAACATCTGGCAGCACACACACTTGACAGCATCGTGTACTGTATCCTTAACACACCACGTGCCACACTGCATCCTGTGATGAGAGATGAAATCCGCGTTGGTAATGATACACATTGATGATCAATAAAATCTACCAGCAATCACAGTCATGTTTATACCAGTATTAAACGGTGCACCTGCGCATTAACTAATAGGCTAGAATTAAATCATTTATATATTACTATACGTGTACACAATGCGATGCACAGATTATCTGAAGAAGGGCAGTAGATCGAAACATTGGTATGTTATTATTATTTTACTTAGAACGCGCAGATATTCATTCAATTTCAAAGGTTTTCATTCGAACTGCAAATGACTTAGAGGCGCGAGGTAACCTGCAGGAGGGAGGTGGGAGGGAGTCAAGCCATGTGATGAGAAGGCGCCAACCTGTCAGACACTGCGTCCTCTATATGATGATGTTATCGGATATCCGCCTTTCCCCCAGGTGTTGTATTAATATGTGTTGTATTGAATTCGTTGTGGGATGTATAGCCTACAGGCACTGAAGCGGCAACTTTATGAATTTCGTACAGGATGCCTCGAGGTCCTACGTATACATGTATCGAATACATTTTCACTTTCACGTTATGTCTCTCGTGAAATGTGTTTTGGACGTTCCATGCAGTGATCAGGACTGCGTTCAGTCGTTCGGGTGAAAATTACTCATCTCTGCTTCCCGACAATAAAACTAACACCTTCACTATGCTGTCGTAAAATACAATCGTCTATACAGTTATTGCTTTAAAGTCCCTTTAGCCGAATAGTCATAGTGCTACATTATAGCATTAATACATGATGCAGATTTGACTGAACAAGAAAACAACTCTGTGCTCTACGTGAGTATATCACGCGGGTAAACCGATGCCCATTCGGATACGTTGTAGGTGTTTTTCCCATGGGAGCGTTATGTTGCACAGTCTGCACTTTGTATTTATTTTGTTCCACGACGAGGTCCATCGGCCCCCTGAGCAGAGACGAGACGGATTACGGCATCGCACGACCGTGACGGTTGGTGTCGGCGTGCGGAGGCTTACCATCCAGCAATGGATTAATCACATCTCACGGCGGTATTGTGTCCGTATATATGTGTATGTTTACTAACGTATCATAATAGTATTGAATGACATTTACAACGCGCTCATATACATTAAACTGCGAAGGTATTCATTCGAAGAGAGAACGACTCAGAGGCTCGAGCAAACCGCAGAGAGGCGGGGAGGGGGAAGGCAGCCACGCGGTTAGCCGGCGCCAACATTTGCCAGACACTGCGTCTTATATATTAGAATGTTATCGGCCAATTAACTGATGAGTGGTTTTTTTTATTGTGGGAGGAACCGGACAACCCGGAGAAACCCCACGCAGAACAGGGGCAGAACACGCACACTCCACACAGAAAGGCGCCCGGGGAGGGAATCGAAGCACCTCGGCAGGACTTTCGCTCTGTGAGGCGCAGATGTTACCACTGTGCCACCCTTCCTATCCTTAGGAACAATCCGGCCCACATCCTCCTACCTACGTCACGACAACAAGACATATAGCCCTATCTCAGCAAGATCATCAGAGACCAACGACATGTGTAGCATTGGACACATATATCTCCTAACCAAACTCCCCTCAATCCCTTGCTTATCTGCTGCCAGATAAAAGACACACACACACACACATTACATTTGATCTCGTCATGCTCATAGGTGATGCGGCCAGTATTTGTGATGATGTGATCGTGATGACGAACGTGTTGCACCCTGCAGCGGTGCTGTTATTTAATCTCGTCCAGCTCACGGTCGGTTGATTGCGCGGCGAGTTTTACAAGCACGCGCGCCTCGTATTGAAATGATCCAATAAAAGTTCACTTACAGCCGCACACCAACAACACGCGCGCACGCAACTGCGGTAAACAACTCAAAGCACGACTGTGTTTCTTCCTAAACTTTCCACGCTGAGAGCCCCCGTTTGGCCCTCATATTGCTAACCGCCAGCGTGTGCGCTCCACCCCACAGCAGCCGCCACACTAAACGACAGCCCTAAGTGAACCGCAGTTAGGAACGGGTTTGGCTCTGGTTTTGTTTCATGTACTTTGTTTCTCAATTATTGGGGGCGGCTGAGTGGCGCGGTGAGTAGCCGCTGCCGCCTCACAGCGAGATGTCGCCGGGTTTGAATCCCGGCTCGGGTGCCTGTCTGTGTGGAGTTTGCATGTTTTCCTCGTGTCCGCGTGGGTTTTCGCCCGACACACCGGTTTCCTCCCACATTTCAAATACATGCTGCTGTATAGGTTAATTGGCCTGCGGATTAAATTGCCTACAGTGCCCTGTGTTGGACTGGCGTCCCATCCTGAATATAGCCCTGCCTGGCGCCCTGTGTCTGCCGGGATAGGCTCCCGCTCACCGCGACCCTGTATTGGATTAAGCGGTTTTTGAAAATGACTGACTGACTGACTGAAAACGGGGTGGAGTCGTGGCGATGTGCTTAGCGCACTGAGCTATTAGTCCAACCACCTGAGTTCCATCCCTGGTCCCCCCCCGGCTATCACATCAGCGGCAGGTGATATCTGAACCGGCCAGGCCACCACCCCGTGACCCGACCCCTCACCCTTTCCAACACGCACTGACACGGTGAAGTATAGTCAAGTATAGTCAAATAGAATCGGTAATCGTATTACATTAATTGGCCGATAGCTGGAAGCATCCTCAGCATGGGAGGCGAAACGTCGCGACGGAGAGAGAACGAACACTCGATACGCCGATCCCGAAATAACAGCTATGGAGAGAAATTTTCATACATCGAGCCGTGGAAAACTACATCAGTTCGTTGATACAGCGCTGTCACGAATCCTGGGCACGTGCATTGACATGCCTCTACCGACGAGCGCCTCCCATATTCGAGGCTTTACCTTCGCCCATTTCGCGTTCGGCGTCCCGAGAAAAGCCACGGCAGTTGCATTTGACACAAAATACATCAAACACGCTGCCCGTGCAGCACTAATGTTGTACAGTTTGACCTGCGCACCCACACAGGTGCATGCCCTTAACTCGCGCCTCCACCCAAACACACTCCAACAAGAAAACAGTCACCCTTAGCGACGGGTCGCTCTTCTGCTAGACACAGCAAAGCATAGGCCCCTGCATTCATCATTCCATTTCATACATTATATACACACACGCACACGGTCTACGGTAAGAAAACGCCTCGAGGCCCGTACACACATTTGTTTATTGTTTTTCTGATTTTGCGGTTTTACGGTTAAAGTTTGCGAGTCTTAGCAAAACAGCGTGTTTTTTTTAGCTTCGATTAAAAATAAAGATATATTTTCTTAATTCTCCAGCGCCGTGGAAAACAAGCGCATAATTCACGGCAAGTCGGCAGCGTGTGTAGACGCAGTGTGTAGGGCGCTAGAGCGGGCGTGTGTGGACGCGTGCAAGGCTTTATACGAATGCACGATGTGCGGTAGCCGGCGACCTGCTCCGATTAACCCGGAGTAACTATACTTTTGCCGGCAAGAAGAAAAAAAACCCACACAAGGCACTTTGTTCTTGCTCTGTTGCGTTTATGGGCCGCCACATAATTATTTGAACTCGCAAATTACTCAAGAGTATAGAGTCAGCTTTAATGAACATTTGCCCGAAAACAATTTTAAATCATTAACACGTCGCTTAATTTAAATGTGAAGTAGGTTGCGGCATCATTGTATATTTGCGTGATGTATTACACCGGGACACGGCATGTCTCGTGCGATTATTGAATGCACCCAGTGCACAACGAGGCTGTTCAGATGATAATTACAGGGCTGCCTTGTCAATGCGAGGCTTGTTATTGTAATTTTGTTGGAGGGGAGGAATCAAATAATCAAGTGAGTTTATTGATGTACGAGGTTAGCACATTTTGTATTGAAAATAAATACAATTGTCGCTTATGCCGTCCTCTTCGCGGCCCTTGTGCAGCGCTTTGTGACCCTCGGGTGAAAGGCGCTATATAAATTGAAATTATTATTATTGCGAACACCCGTTTATCAAACCGTATTAACTCGAGTGCAAATATTATGCAGGTACTCTATACACGTTTCACGTTGCATACTTACGAGAATTTTTTTTTAATTTAAATCAACGGCTGAAATATCGCATTTCACGATTAACGTGTACGTGGATATTGAACATGATAGCACGATGATATTGATAGGAAACACACTCAGAACCTTTCAGCACTTTATAAAAAAAAAACGGACCACCCCATCTATAACACTTGTGTATCGATGATACATACTGCACATACATGAACGGGACATCGCACGTTTGTGAATCAATAATAATGAGACCCGAAGGCGCCGCGTACAGGCCTACGAGGCTCGCACAGCCCAGGGCCGCTCCACGCGTTAATGCATTCCGTCGACCATGATACTTCATGCGAAAACACACAACGAAAATTAAATAAACACGCGTGCAAAAAGTTTCCAATATTTCGACCCCTCTCGATGAAAGGGCCCTTTTGTGAGCGCGTTCGAACACTGGCCACGGTTCTAGAGCAGAGCTGCGGCTCGAGTCTTCAACCCGATCGCACTTCTTAGTGGATGCGAATGCATAAATCTCGTCGGTAAATCGCCAGCCAACGTCACCCACCGGTGCCGGAGGCGGACCGTGTGTGTGTGTTGGGGATTCCGATGAATTGTGTTGCGACTGCGGCTCGCCGCTATTCTCACGATTAAAGTCGGCGGCTTCGTGACGCTCACGCTCGCTTGCGCGGCCGCATCGAATCGTGCGCGTAACGGTCTGGCGCGCCGACACTCCTGCGTGTTGGTTGTGTCCGTTGTGTACACGGGCAACGGTGGCGCAGCGGTTAGCGCACGGCGATGTGAACCCGGTAACCTCCAGTTCGGTGTCCGCTCACGGCCAACGCCAGTGACGATTCCCTAAAGCGGTCCTGGGTCTCCTCTCTGTTCGACACAAATTATTGCCTGGTGCGGTGTGTAAACATTGCCACTAGGGAGACAAAGGCGGCCGGGCGTGGTGCTGCCCGCCCCTCTCCCAACCCGACGTTTGTGCCGTGTCAGCCTGTATAGATGCTCTCTTGCAGCACTTGCCCCAACAGTCTGGTAAAGGCTATGCCGGGATTCTTTGTCTTGGTGTTTGTTGTTATAGGTGTGTGTGTGTCTGTGGGTGCGAGTGTTAGCGGTGGGGAGCGGTAGCTCAGTGGCTGACACGTTGCGCTCCGAACCCGGCGCACGAGTTCGAATCCCGCTCGCGGCCAACACCAGTAAAGATTTTATGAACCGCTATCGACCTAGCCTCAAACAATTACCTGCTGCGACGCGTAAACATCGCTGCTAGGTAGACAAAGGCGGCGATGCGTGTTGATGGCCACCCACCCCTTCGTGTACCGTGCTGGCATTCATACGTGCTTGCTAACAGCACTTGACCCTATAGTCTGTTTCCGCTACAGGAGGATCTTTGTGTTTAGTGCAGTAATGCTGAGTCGCGATTCAAGGATCCATTTCCGCTCGATCACGGCAATTCCCGCCGCGATTCGTTGAAGAATCGATTATTTCTGTTTCGTGTTTGTGTTATTCATGGGGTTTCCAGTCTCGTTTGTTTGGTTGTAATTCACTCCGTTCTTCTCCATGTAACATGTGCATGCAGTTTGCCTATGAAATAATGATTAGGCGTGGTGGGAGAGAGCGGTGGCGCCGTGGTTAACGCATTCCTCCTTCGCCAATGCAGTGATTTGCGTGAATCAAAAGGCGTCGATTCATTCGAAACCCAAGCCGCAGATATCGTGAGCCGCAAGAGTCGATATCGAACAAAGAATCCGAATACGCCTCGTGTTTAGCGCCACACGTATGATTTCCGAGCACGGCTAACATTAGTAAGCCGATATCCGAGCACCGAGCGCGGAGCGTAAACATCAACATTGGGGAGACAAAGGCGGTCGCGTCGGAGTGTTCCTGGCCACACTACTCCGTACACAAGTATGTGCTCACTAACAACAGTTAACACTTGCCGAAACCAGTTGAGAACATCCAAACGGGACCCTCACCAGGACAAGCGGTTTAGAAAACGGATGGATGTATTTATTGTCAATTCTGCCGTATGTCCAGGACATATAGATGCTCGAAATTCCGTTTCTCTCAGAGCCCGGTGTTGGCGTATACTTAGATCCTCGTTGTCTTGCCTGTACGATAGGCCGTACACCTCAGGGCGTACACCGAGCCTGGCACTAGCGCCACGCTGACATCATCGCCACTGTTATGACGCCTGCTGTTTGGATGGAGGAGGCCTGGGCGCGTGGGCGAGATGAACGCGGGTCCGCCCGTCTCGTCTCTCGGGTCTCGGAGGCTGTTAATCCCTCCGGCTCGGCTCCGACATCGCCAGCTCCACGTGCTGCTCCCGGGCAGCCTGCAGCCCAGCCCCGCGGCCACGGCTCGGCTGCGTCCCCGCGGAATTAAGGCAGGAGGAGTTGAGATGAAAGCGCGGCTCTGCGCGTTTTCGCCGCCGCTGAGAAAGTTCTTTGTGTCGAATGGCCTCCCTTGTCTCCTCTTTAGCGTCATTATCTCGCTTCCCACTCCCTCCAGCTTTCCACTCTCTCTTCCTCTCTGCCTACCAGACAGAAGACGGAGCTCCAGTGATAAAATACAAAATCACGACAACGCTTCCCTGCTTCAGATTAGTTGCGTATTGATGTAAGTTTAGAGTTATTTTGGGAGGACGGGGTTTTTTACGTACCAGACTCATAATTCGTAATTTCTGAAGGGCAGCCATCATGAATCGAGCCGTGAAAACCTACATCAGTAACGTAACCACATGCTCGTGCGTTTGCTGTTGAATAACGCGGACAGTGGTGGCCCTGATCGTCCATAATCCAGCACTATGGAGGCAGTTAGGGTTTGTGGATCACACAATTATCGCGAGACTTCCGTCTCTTGGGTCACGTGTTGCCTTACCCTGGCTTGCCTAGGCGGTACAGTAAGTGGACTTATTTGTGTTTGTTCCGTCTTTATAGGATAGCGTCACCTTTCCGCATACGTGTAGTTTTCTCCAGGTTGCTCCGGTTTCCTCCCAAGTGTAAATACTCATTATTTGGCCGATAATACCTTTGGATGTATAGGACCACAGAGCTCAGGGGGGTTTCGGGGGAAGTTTGGCTCTGGCTGGCTCAGAGCTTGTGTTCTGTTGAAGGATGGTTGGCATATTGAGAATGACGTACTAAGATGAAGCATTACTGCCACCATGACATGCTTATGCGCTACTCAGTGCCATCAATTGCTGTTTACATTGAAAAACCTCAAAGCCATAATCGCAGCACAACTCTGTACATGTGTAGTTCTCAAAACGTGTTGCCCTCTTCAAACGGTTGTCTGCATTTGTGATTTAGAAATAGTATTGAATTGCTTTCAACTAACCTTGATCGCAGACTAGTGAGCAGCATTAAACATTCTCAAAATCAGAAGCTTAAGAGTATAAGCAATATACACCAGAAGGCGATTATATCAACTTCAGCTGCAAAGCTTGATGTCTGTATAGTTCACTGTAGCTGGTAGTTAAAGTAAAAACTAAATACGTTTACTGCTTGGCTTATATTTTACTACTACAGACAGATACGTCAAATTAAGCAGGCCGGTCAAACATTTTCTGCACCATACATGACATATAAATGTCAAATTATTCACCTAACATTTGCTGTAATGGGATCATAAATATTGACCTTGGACATCGTTTATAAATGAACTATTGAATAATCAATAAAATAAAAAAAATGCTCAGTATTTTTTTTATACATATGGCCAATTTTCATGATTGCCATTAATTATATGCCACATTAATTATATGCCACAGAGCACATACTGACTATTGACAATGGAACCAAGCCACTGGGCCCTCATTCCTGCTAATTCTGCTAATTCTGCCTCAAATAACTTAAACAAGAGTCTCGTGCTTTTTTAGCTGGAAGCAATGCATTTGTTGCAATAACTCCAAGGCAAAGTCACAAAATACACCTACGGCCTTCTACAAATATTATTTATTTCTATGGACATAGAGAGAGAACGAGTAGGTGAAGAGTTGTGAGTTGGAAGGAAAGAGTGCAAACCAAAAAAAAATGACCCCACTGTGTCCTCATTTCAAGAAAACTCAAGCAAGGAAGTGGAAAAGCCTCACTCACGACAGGGTACTAAAGGCACCTGCTCCCAATTATTCCATATCATCTCGTGAGCAATGGGCCAAGTGGGCGCGCAAGCGATCCATCACACGGACAAGAAAGCCGCTTCCGTTCTACAGGTCCGGTGAGCGGGGCCATCCCCAGAGTCAGTGCCCGGGAGTCATGCGCCCTTCCCGTTACACGGCAGTAGCTCTCTGACTTAGGGCTGCCTGCCTTCTACCCCTGTTGTCTTTCCAACAAGCGGCATTTCTGCCTGCGATGGATGTGTTACGCGGTCCTCTTTGGTGGTCCTCCGGTAGCAGCGATGCCTTCAGAGGTACAACACGTGCATTAGTCAACTGCAGAGGTGCGTGGAGGACATCTGTTGCAGTGTTTGTCTTAGCTACAGTTCAACATCAAATATCCGACCGTCACTTATCTGCCCTGATCGCTTAACCACAGACAACCCTGTGCTGGAAATGTGCGTGGTGTAGCTGTCGTTTTCTTTAGATGTTTAAATATTTGATCTTTTGGCAATATCTCAGTTGCCAGCCAGTTGGATATGCGACAGAGTCTGCTGCATTGTTTACATTTAATTTACTGTGGTTGTTTTGTTGGTGCTTTGATAAAGATTTAGTCCTCACATACTTCACTTGAGAAGCAGTGGTGCAGTAGTTAGCACTATTGTAGTTTGAATCCAGTGACCTGAGTTTGAATCACAGCCATTGCTAAAATCAGTGGTGAGTGATATCTGAACCGGTCCTCTGGCCACCTTCACCAAGCTGTACTGACCAACATGGGCTTCCCCTATACTTTCACCATCAATCGCTACTATTATTTAATCATGTAAGAACTTGTTTTACAATTGAGATGAATGTTGGTGTTTATAATAGTTATACATTTACAATGTTGGCAATTATTGGAGTACATATGACTATTTTAAGTTTGAGAATTTCCACTTCATTTTGTAGATGCTTAAAATTCTCACTTAAAAATTGAGTCATTTAATATCCATATTGAAATTAATTAAATCCACGTAACGTTTTCCTTTTTATAAGAAATAATGGAAAGAGCAATTACATATATTTTCGATTTGCATTGTTCATCGCAAATGTAAAAAATGCTAAATTAGGCTATGATAACAGACCATCAGCTCTCAAATATTTACATCATGGAGTATTTAAAGTTCAACTCAAATGAAAAAATGCTTTCATTCCGAGAGAGATTATAGGAATAGTCATGGGAATTAAATTTCCAACTTTCATGCAAGCTGACCCGTTTTGCAGTGCCCCAACAAATACACGTTTTATCCACCCTAAGCCTATTTGCTCAACTATCCTTATTAAGATCACTTGAGATTTTACTTGTCATTATGATTTTTTAATTTGCTTGTTTTACTCTCTCCAAGCATCCAGATAGCCTATGCAAAATGAGCAGCCAATACATTAAAATATTGCCATTTCAGGAATATTAGGCAACTAAGAATATAGACCATCTTGTTTTTCTGTGTTGTAGCTGACAAAACTCTTTCATGAGCCATACAAACACCCAATGGCTGATTTAACAACACAGTCAGAAATACAAGACCAAAACTGCCTTAATAAAATGAAAAATGCTAATTAATTTTACCTTTAAGGAAACCGGCTGCACACCGAGCCAAATTGAGTCTAGACTATGTGTACAGTGTTTCATTTATGGGAGACACTATAGGGTGCCAAGGGCTGAAAAAAGGTAATGCATGTGGGCTTGTTTGCCAAAGTTATGGTACAGAGCTGCACTGGAGTCTGGCCAAAAATATGCATGAGTGTTTATGTATTCTGAAATCGTATACTTGAAATATACATCTTTGTGTAAATCCAAAATCTCAGTGTAAACCGAATTAAGTTACGCTTTTGCATCACATCGCAATTACAAACACCGTAACTGTAACCTGCTCTCTCTCTACAATCTACATGCACTTACTATGCTGTGTGATAAGGACACCACTACTAAACCGTTAATCCAGAGGGAAAGATCACGTAAGTGCCCTGCAGTGGCATGAAGTAGCACTCCTGTGTGGCTTTTCACGGTTTGTGGTGTAGTTCTCTGCCGTGTGTTCTGATTCTATCACATGTTGTTCGGGATGATGTCCGACGTTTTGCTTCCAGCAGATGTGAGCGAAACGTAAGATAAATTCCGAACACACGTGAGAGAGTGGCACGAGTGGCCTCTGCAGGAGGATGTGCGCGCGCCCCATTTCATACCAACATATATACTGTTATTTTGAGTGTTCTAAAAAATGTTTTCTTCCAAACAGTAGTCTCGTGTACCTGACAAGTAATAGCGGTGGGATGAATACACAGCGAGCTAGTTCCACCCTGCAATGGGGCCGCACATTTCACCTGAAACAGACATTCCTGTAGAAAAATAACTGATTTGCAGCCAAATGATCGGGATTCCTACATAAATCTAATGCTAGTATTGAATTGCACATTCACATGCACTGTACGGCTTTACTGTTATGTACTTGGCATGCGTGCTTGGTATGTTGTGGGCGTTGTAATATTTTGTCGAAAAATGTTTCATGTCTCATGCGACCGGTGTGAATTTATCCATCAGAAAAACCTTGTGGCTGGAAGTGGCAGTGTGTATGAGAAGTGACCTCCCAGAGGCATACCAGTACAGATAAAGACAGATAAAGAAGACCGCTATTGATTCACTCAATGTTAGGTTATGACATCACTACATTAGCAGTGCATTGTAGGAGCCCAATAACAACATTCAGTCTTCATTGTTTCTTCATAAGACTTTGAGAGATGGAAGACAGCTTTGGGAAGCCTTCAACCAGCAGTGGATAAATATTGGTTGCTGACGATTTCTTCTTGGCTCACCTAAAAGCATTGCTGTTGGTGTGTATATAACTACGATATACTGTACATTTTTGGCATGGATGATTCTAAATCTAGATTGTATCATTTTCAACTAAATGCAATGAGTTTTGTACATTATATAATGGCCGGTACAGTCTACGCGATGAATGATCATACTCGTGATGGTGATACGGCTAAAATGTCTTTGTGTGTCAAAACATGTTTGGCATCACGTAAATAGAATTCACTTTATTAAATGGAAAGTTTGGCAGCTAAATAGTTAAGGAAAATTACTATGTCTACTACTATATAGAAATGAGATCTAAAAGACTTGCCCGCCTAAGTTATTGGGCAATTACAGTCTTCATAAGAGGCTCATTGAGCTCTCAGTCCAGATTACATTTCTGAAGATATTGTATGCAGCAAAAGTCAGTTCTATTTTTTTCATCTGAAAATAAATGAATATCAGTAATTCAAAACCAATGAACAATATTTGAGAAGTTGTTGACAGACTATGTATTTTCTTTCTCTGCGAGCAACATAGCTTCACGGTGTGAATAACACACAGCTTTATTGTTCCATTTAGGTGCATATGTAATTGCAGATGTTAGTTAACTTTTTCCCCCTCAGATACAGCATTGCAAAACAGGTAATTACCTCATTTTAATTGGGCTGGCGCCCAATTTGTTGCGTGCTTTGCAAAATAAACAATTTAAATGTAATGAATTAATACTGATGGCGCCGCGTGTGAATGCCACTATTATGAAGGGATCATGCGTTAGGCAAGTTTAACGTTCAAAGGAAAAGGGTGGTTATATGCTGTAATTACACACCTTGGCCTTGAGCAGTAAGAATGCAGGAGCAGGGCAAGCATTTTGTCAAGACAGAATACTTTGTCATCATAGTGTTAGGACTGCCTCGTGCTTTCTAAACTGCCATCTCCTTTTGTTTTGTTTTTAATAGTTATAATTTAGTTAAAAGTAATGGCACCTTGAACATTGCACTCAACATTTTCCCAGTGGGCTCTACATTAGAATATGAATGTAGGACAGCAGCCATAGATCCTTAATCACACAATATGATGAGCCACTTCATGAATTTTGCATTGTTTGGCCTCTAAACACTTTAATGAACAGTTCTCATTTTTCTGAATTAAATAGATTATTCAGTATACATTTCTGATACTTGTATCCTGTGTAACACAAATGACTCTGCATGAAGATATTTATGGATACATAACTATTTCAAAATATTTATCGTTTAATGTTGCTCAAGACCAAAAGGATGTCAACCATGGAGATGCTGACGAAATGAGATCCTTGTGCAGAAGCTAGTTGGATTGTTACATCACGACAGCATAAGAGATGGTAACAGCTCAGGGATGCTTTCATCCACCAGTGGATAGATGATGGCAGATGATGCTGATCATGTAACGGTTTGAGCAATTAAATATGTAAGACATTGTTGCTGTAAATATTTA
>JAZEWU010000004.1:6394909-6436786 GCA_036362915.1 Geotria australis | reverse complement strand
CGTCGTCGGGTTGCACCCGCGTCGTCGGGTTGCACCCGCGGGATGGAGTCCTGGCGATAGGAGAGGCAATTACACCAATGAGTTTTGATCTCAAGAAAATGTTTGCATAAAAATGGTTTTGAAGAAGGGCGCCACGGTAGCACGGTGAGAAGCGCTGCCGCCTCACAGGAAGAAGGCCCCGACTCCGGGTGCCTTTCTGTGTGGAGTTTGCATGTTCTTCCCATGTCCGCCGGGCACTCCGGTTTCCTCCCACAGTCCAAAGCCATGCAGCTGCATAGGTTAATTGGCCTGCTGAGTAAATTGCCCCCGGTGTCCCTTCCTGGGTATAGCCTTGCCTTGTGCCCTGTGTCTGCCGGGATAGGCTCCGGCTCACCACAACCCTGCACAGGATTATGTGGTTTATGACAATGAATGAATGAATGGTTTTGAAGATACAACAAAGGGCATCGGGATGAGAAACACAGGCATGGGCAGGAGGGAGTGGTGGTGCAGTGTTCAAGCGTGGTGGGGTTTGGCTCTGGCAGATATGAGGTGCTCTTGCTTTCCATAAATTGCTGTGATTAGGAAGAAAGGGAAAGGAAATGTTCAGGATTTTGAGAAAGAGAGCAGAGCTCTGTGCCTCCCTGCTTCGTGATAGAGAAAACACTGTGCGCCACTTAACATAGCGGCTTTTGTTAAACGATGACCAACTTATGTTTCGGTTTCTTCATGAATCACATTAAACGTGCAACACCAGAGTAATGTTGCCCAGATACGTTAAACTAGTGCATTAGCCTCCTGTGTAGCTTTACATGTGAATGAAGGCATTGATGTGGTAATGGAAATTTACAAATATCAAAATTGTTGTTCTTAACTCTCATTATTACCAGACATAAAAGTGAACTCAAGTGCCAAACCCATTCGCTGGTAACTGCTCCGTAGGCCTTCCAAATCAGTATAGTGCCACCAACATCTCTTCGCAATATAGCAGCAATTGGCGAAGGACTCTATTTCAACTCATGGCACGTCTGACTTTGAATTGTTTGCAGCCCCAGCACATGAGCCGAAACCCACATATTTATGTTTGCTGCTAATGTTGCTGTCAAGCTACGTGATAATTACGTACTGGCACCAAGCATGGTGTTGGCTCTCAGACTAGCCCTTTGCTGCAGGCGTCTTTGCTGCACGCTCATTAAAGATGTGGTCTGCAACTAATTCATTGGGAGAGCCTGCATGTCTGCTGTGGTTTTGGCCTGTTTTGTGGTGTAATGTGCTTTTTATATTCATCTCGCGCCATTGTGGATGGTAAGTGAAAGCACGTGTTTGACATGTCGAATCCAGTGCAGGTCCAGAAAATGTCGTCAGAGCGACACTTTGTGCGAGGAAGCGAAACGCGTCCTAACTACTCGTTAACAAATGCACAAATAAGCAAGATGTGCTTTTTAACTGCCGGTTAATGGGTTTCTAAATATTCGGGAGGTTTTTTTTCCCTCTGTTTGTCGGTGGCAGTTTGGAGCCTGCTGCGATTTGTTTTAAAAAGCTCACACGGGCACACATTTGCAGCCTCGGCAATGTTGAAACTGTCTGCAAAGAAAATATCACAGTTGGCTAACGACGAGCTTGCTGTTTGTTTAAGTGTCTGATGTGTCAGCTAGTGAGAAAAAAAGCATGACTGATGTGAACTGAAGATTCTCGTAATAGAATTGTATAAAATGAGAAATATTTAACAATGTAAAATATTAGATTTAAACGTGTTTTGACCTGCTGAGTTATATTTTCCTTTCGAGTTTTTGGTACAGTATTTCATTTTTTTTGTTACACCTTTCCTGTTTTGAGAACATTAACTTGGCTGTCGTTTCGAGAATCATGTTCTGTGTCGCATATAAGCAACGGTTGCACAAAACTGGAGCATGGAATTGTATCTTCTCAGAACCTAAAAAAACCACAATCGCTTGCAGGCACGCACGCACTGAGGCCCTCTGGGCAGGTTTTTTTACACCAAGTTGTCAACCCTAACATCGGCTGGAGTCGGAAGCAGATTCTCCCAAGCTAGTGGTGCTGGTGGGACAGGCCAAGAGCATTACGTAATGCGTTTGACGATTGGGACAAATGGAGGAAGGGACACAGTGAACAGAGTGAGCAGGACAGTGCTAATTAGACAATTACTCTGTCCCAGAGGGTGTGTGTGTGTGTGTTCATGTTTGTCTGTGTGTTTGTGTACAATTACTTGCATGTGGGTTGCTTGATCGTGCCTTGAAAAACTTGCTGAATGTTGGAAAATAACTTTGAAGGCACCACTGGTTTTTGTGTGTGCACGACAAGGCCTACAAGGGCTAAATATAATTATACTTGCGTTGTATTGCACTTGTCTTATTATCTTTTTGGCTCATGCACATTCGTGGCAGTCTCCGTATTCAACATAGATCAACACAGTGGAGGTGTAAAGCTTGGTATACGATTTACTGACACAGCTGGAACACATCACAATCTTTGGCTTCCTATTATTTATCAATTTAAAGTATATGCTATATGGTATAAGGACAACTGACCATAAGACCCTGCTTTTGGATCTTGCCAACGTGCATACACTCTAGGTGGGTACATTATATTTCCACGTTGTGGGTCAATTAAATATTTCCACTGTTGCGCTGGCTTTTTAGCCTCAAGGTCAGTGCCATTAAGCCATCACTAAGCTGGCCATATGTGAGGTCGCTGGCCTCTTAAATGTCTTCCTATCTCCCTGGGGGGTCCTTGGTGGTGACCACGACCAACATGAAAATAGGTACCTTACTTGAATGAATAAATGTGAATAAATAAATAACACCTTAAAATTATTGTTCCTCACACGGTTAAATGTCTAGCTGTATATAAATCATTCTGAGCGTGCCCATTATCATCATACGGTATGAAGCTTAGCAAAGTTTTGCCCCGGATAGCACTTGGATGAGTTAAAACTACAGCAGGCCGGAAGTAGGCATGCGGGTTGCATGGTGAAACTGCTAAGTGTGGCCCCCTCGTATGTGTGGTGGGTTTTCTCTATGTTCTCTGGATCCTCATAAATGCAGCCAAATATGTAGCAATGGAATTGGCCTCCTTTGAATACGGTCGATGCGACTGAGTACTTTGTTCTCAGTCGCATTGAATTCAGATATCACTCGTTGCTGTGGTTGGGAATCAAACTTAGGTTACCATGTTCATAGTGCAGTGAACTAACCGTTGAGCCACTCCTCCCTCCAATGGGATTAGTAATCACTGGTGAATTTACCATCCTGCTAACTTGCAAATCATAGGTTTATAACGATGCTGTGAAGATGTTGGGACATTCATCCATTAATTTGTGCAACTTTCAGCTAATGACACCATCAGCCATAACCTTCTGGTCCAGCTGCAGGAAACCTTTAGGGGTGTAGGTGTACCCAGGGAATTTGAAACAGCACTACAGCAAAACGGTTGGCACCTGCACTCCTGGACCATTGTAACTGCTCTCCAGCTGGCTCCTAATTCTTCAGCTTGCTGCCTGTAGACACAAATGAGTTGTGGAATGGTCTCTGCTTAAAGTCTCGTTTGTCGGATGTCGAAGCTGTAGCCGTACGGTGTGAGTAACGCACAAACTGTTACAACGCCTCCATCCATGGAGGGTTGGAAACAACTCGCAAAAAGCCACGAATTTATTTCAAAACTGAGAACAAACGGCAACGTTTCTCAAGCAATATAATATTTTGGCGACAGTTTGTTTTGAAACGGGTGACAGGGTGTCGCAGTGGTAACATCTGCGCCTCACAGAAAGAATGATCTTGTTCTGCGTGGGTTTCCTCCGGGTTCTCCGGTTTCCTCCAACAATAAAAAAAAATACACGTTATTTAGTTGGCCGATAACATCCTGATATATGGGAAGCAGGGTGTGGCAATATGTTGGCGCCTGCAAACCACCTGGCTGCCTCCTCCGCCTCTGCGCATCCCTCGCGCCTCTGAGTCATTCTCTCGTCGAATGAGTACCTTCGCCATTGAATTAATATGTGCGCGTTATAAATTAAAGATTAACTATTAAACCTGTTAACGTAATTTCATTGTGCTGGCTCGTCGTGATAAGGGATAGGAGGCCACAGAGACGGGTGGGTTGGATGTGCACCGTGGGAATTTTCGTCATGGAATGACGAGAAACTTCATTGGTTATTTACATTTGCACGAAGGTGTGGTTTTTCGCAGTTTGCCGAGCCTTAGTCATGTGAAAAACGTGAGGTTTTAATGGAATTTCACTAGGTATATATATATAAAAAAAGTATAATAGTGCAAGTTTTGAACCAAAAATACTTTTGCATTATTTGGTTAATTTGCACAAGTTTTTTTCACTCAACATTTTGCATGGACATTGTCATAGCTACTGGAGTTTTCACAGCATATTAAAATCAGACATTGCAAATGGGAAATATATTTTGACACAAATGATCTAGCACTATTTGTGCAATACAGTAGCGGGTTTATATATATTTTTTTCGACGAGCTAGTGTAAAGCCCGCTCAGATTCAATGGTAAGACGTGTCTTCGAGGGCTTGTGGTATCTTGGCATCCCTCACTGATTCTCCCCATATGCCTATTAGTTGTTAGATTTTGAATGGTGCCTGTTTCATCAGCAGAGCTTTTATAAATGGTTGAGAGAATAAGCCGTCATGGGCTTTTAGACAAAGTTCTGGGTTAAAACTTAATCATTTCAAACCAATTCGACAGGTCACAATTCCACAGAAAAAATTAAGTTTGGAAACTACTAACATTTCCTGAATCTGGTTACAATGGAGGGTGGCACGGTGAGTAGTGCTGCTGCCTCAAAGCAAGCGGGTCCCAGGCTCGGGTGCATTTCTGTGTAGGGTTTGCATGTTCTCCCCGTGTCCACGTGGGTTTTTGCCAAATACTAGCTGCTGCGTAGGTTAATTAGCCTGGTGACTAAATTGCCCCCGGTGCCACGTGATGGAATGGCGTCCCATCCTGGGTATATCCCTGCCTTGTGCCCTGTGTTTGCCGGGATAAGCTCCAGCTCACCGCAACCCTGTACAAGATTAAGCGGTTTCTGACATTGAATTAATGAATGGTTACAATGGGATTTTTAGATCTCGTCACCTAGATTAATACCGTCTCTTTGTAATAATGGTGGATGATATATGCGCCACATTGCATGTGTAATAATCATTGTTGCATTTAATTTAATACTTATATAACTTGTTCCCATCAAACATAACTCTGAATCACAACGATTCATCGTATTTCTAGGCGATGGGGAAGGGTTGGTGAATGATTCCATCTATATTTACGGCCATCATGCACTAGGCGACCAGGGCACACGGTCTTGTGAAGGCAAGAATCGATACTATCATGCCTTGGAATTTCATTTTGTTTTTCAGGTCACTAAACGTCACAGCAGATAATCACGTTATGTTGGGTTAATTAGAGGCAGAAATTAGAGGCAGAAATTTCGAATCTAACTGGGATTTAAGGTTATATATATAAAAATCGACCAACAAAAATAACTTTTTCACTTAGCATTGCACACATTTTTCAAGTAAACAAGTCAAAAAATGGAATTAAACCTTGACCAATTATTGGGCAGATTACGCTCAAGCATTTAAGTTTTCATTGCACACACGTGAAAATTTTACAGAAAAAATGTAATATCTGAAAAAAAGTCAACGTTGATATTGTGCTTTTCACAGGTATATGTAATAATAATAATAATAGCATTTATATAGCGCCTTTCACCCGAGGGTCACAAAGCGCTGCACAAGGCTGTGGAGAGAACGCCATGTCAACAACGACAGAGAACGGAAAATCAGCAACAATTGTTTTTTTTTGGGGGGGTTTATAATCCGAGCTGTGGAGAGAACGGCATATTGTATATGTAATACAATACATGTTGAGATGCACGTTAAGCTCAGTCCTTGCTCTTTTGTTTTGCTTGGGATGGACCACTAGCCTTGCAGGAGCCACAGGGTATATAATGCATTATCTGCTAGTGTGTGGGTGAACATGAGCCCTGTGTGCTTAGCGCTGACGAAAGTGGCATGAGGTCATTTGTTGACAAAACAGATCTGGAACCGCAATGGGGTGCCCAGAGGAAATCGTTTGGGCCTGCGAGCTTGGAGTTTTGTTTTCTTGTTGGTGGCCAGCACTGTCGACTCAACGCGGACTTATTGACACCATTATCCTTAGAATTTCTGCGCTGTGATAATGATTTTATCCACTGCTTGTAGCCCTGTCATTTGAAAGCTTTACTCGGATAGAAACGTTGCGTAGGGATAACACTAAAGAAAATAATGTTAATCACTTGTTGCCCAAGTATTTTTTAAAACAATGCAACATGTATTGTTTATAAAACAATGCAACGTGTTAACACGCATCTGATGACACCACACTGCAAGGTTTACATTTGTATCGTAACAGCACTTTTTGAAAATACGATCCGAATGGGGCGTCAAACCAAGGAGATGGAGCGATGAAATCAGCTTGCGAGCAGGTGCCACGAGGATTATCATGTCGGAGAACAGTGAGGGATGGCAGCAGCTTGGAAAATCCTTCATCCAGCAGTGGACTGACCTTGGCCAATGATGATAGTGGTGATAGAAATAATAATAAAGTGGCTCAGTTTCACTAATACAAAGCGCCCAAACCGTAATAGTATAAGCAGACGTGTGTGTGTGTGTGTTGTGTCGACCTGTCAATCAATTGTCACGGCCGTATTTGCTCTGGGAATTTGAGACATGATCGCCTGCTGCTTGTCTGTTAATGTGCCAGAGCGGGTCTTTTTGGGGGACGGCTCTTGTCATGGTGACAAACATATAAACACGTTCCACCTATCGAATTCAACTGTTTAGACTTAATGCATGCGTACCTTGTTCAAATAATCGGTGTGCAATTTGCTCCAGTTTGCTCGGATAAGTTCTCGTAACGGCCCCACAAAGGGAAACAAATGTGAGTTAAAGTCTGGGTCACAGCTGATTATGCGTTCGGCATCACAAGATGGTCAGAGCGTGTTGACAAAACACCCTCACAGCTGGTCACTGCTATGCGCTGCCTCAGGAACAGGTGAAGCAATATTTTTGTGTTACTACAACTCTCCTCCTTAGTTCCTGTACAGTAGAAATATAGTCCAAGGTAAAGGCTCAGTCCTGCAATGTTTTTCGGATAGCACTGCTAGGGGAAAGTCGCCACTACAGGGAGCTCTAGAGTGTTCCTCCAGAGGGTAATTTGGTCCACAGTATTTTTCCATGCTGTCTGATGTCTTCGGAGAGGTGGGAGTACCCACACTTTACCCCACCCCGTGCGAGTTGATGATAGACCAGAGTAATTGTCGTGCACCACTTTATCCTGCTGGATGGACATAGGTGGGGGACTTAAGACACTTTGTCCATTGATCACGTAAAGTCAAACAACCCCGAAGACTGAAACAGCGTGAGGAGGCCTTCATTCAGCAAACGGATTGACAGAGCTGTACGTCATTATAACCACTAAGAATTATTCACCACCTGCGTTGGAGGCATCTTCAGGTGATGCCTCTAACGTGGGAGGTGAAACGTTGCGAAGCAGCGAGGAGGAGCGCTCGACACAGCTGTCCTGAAAGAACAGCTTTGGAAAGCAGTTCTTATACATCGAACCGGGATAACCTACAACTACACATTCATGTATGTGCACACATACACATTGGAGGCGAATTCAATGTATTGACTAGTGTTTAAGATTAAAGTTGAGTGTTTGAATATTACAACATTTAAACTTGCCAATATTACTCTTCTATACTACTGTGCTGAGATGCAATAAAATCCCATGGGCCAAACTGCAGGACTGCAATACTTTGAGGTTAAAATGGGCTATTAACATAGTTTTAGCATAAAATCAGGTACTTAATACAAATTATGGTTTGTAAACTGTCACTGAAATGATCCAATAAATATGACGATCATAAGTAATGTATTGATATAAGGTTTTGATGTCGACCATAAGTAAAATGCTGAACTTGTGGTAGATTCTGAGCGGGGGAACAAACCATGTTGGCAGTTGGCACGACATCAGAGGGGCAAGAGTAACCTTTAGGGCACAATCTTGAACTATGCTCGTTCGCAGGACATTTGCTAATTTTCACAAACAGCGAGTATTTTTAAAAGGCATATTTTGGGGTAATTATTTGCAAATTCACATCTGCAAGCAACCATTCAAAACAATGTCCTCCCATTAACTTACTTTGTCACTTAAACTTCACGAGCAGTTTTCAATCATGTTCATCACTCACGTCGTAACATTTGATGTAAGATGTGAAAAGTTTTCGCACGATTTACTTCGTTTATTTTCACCACGTAAACATGATGGTGACTTCTGCAACTATATGTTGCGCACACCCATAGCCCTGGGAATCAGTAATTTGGACAGGGTATCGGTAGATTGAGAGTGATCACCGTGTGCTTGATATACCCCCCTGCAAGGCTAGACAGTGGCTAGTAAGTCAGTCAATTTGTATTTACAAAAAGCTGGAAGGAACCGTTAAGCTATGTAGCGCGTTTTGACAGTTGTGCAGTGGGGAGAGGTAAGCAAAGGGCATATACCCAGGATAGGTATAATGCAAGTCCATCACAGGGCATCGGGGTAATTTTCTCAGCAGATCAATTAACCTAGGCAACAACATGTCTTTGGACAGTGGGAGGAAACCAGAGTATCTGGCGAAAACCCACGCAGACACAAGGGAGTCGAACCCGGGAATTCTTGCTGTGAGTTGAGTTAGCAGCGCTACTCACTGAGCCACCGTGTCGTAAATAGAAGTGCAGCAAATATGTTTCTGTTTATAATAGATATTTACACATTATCCCCTTATACACTTGGAATAATTCCAGGTAGGCCATTTTTATTCTGTACCCAAAAGTACTCAACGTCATTCCAGTAGATGAGCAGATCTGCATTGCTCTATCTTCGTGATGGTTGACCTCTCCAGCATGTTCTCTACTTTGTGTGTCATTCCTTTACCAGTGTCATCCATGCGTCCTGAACAAGCCCGCTTGCTTTTACCTTTTAACGTGAGGTCTGTTGTTTGTTCCCTGGTCGATATGTTGTTTATCTTTTGTCTTTAAGAAAAATTCTTAGAAAACTTTTGAGAGATAAAATTGTACTCTGTTTTGGACAGACTCTAAGTTTAAATGAAGATTTAAAATGCCAATTGTTTGCACTGTGATTCTTAAATTATTTCTTTTGTGCTAGATTGTCTCGGTATAGTGTAATATATTTTTTAAAATCACTCGACAAAGGAAATCAAGTCAACATTTTGGCAAATATGCCAATTGGTTTGCTTTTTCAGGAAACTGGAATGTTGAAAAGCAAACAAAGTTTAGAAAACATTATGACAATTGATGTAGAAAAATACCCAGTGAGCTTGCAAGCTCTTTACGGGACTCCTGCAAAACAACAAACATGCAAATTGCTGACAATAATTTGCCGGAGATTACATGCCGCACAATCAGCTCTCCCGTGTTTGCATTGTGTGATGATAAGTTATCAGCCAAGCTACCAAACACTTCGAAGCCGAGCTTCTTCTTCTTTGCGATTCTTCGAAGCACGATGGTCAGCCTCTGGACATCGTTGTCTTTCAGGTCCAGAAGCTGACCATCGTGCTTCGAAGAATCGCAAAGAAGAAGAAGAGCCAAGCTACACGGACATCTACTTTTTCTAATGGAGCAGTCTCTAAGAGTCCCATTATTACCCCGAAAGCAGTGGTTTTTAACCTGGGGTGCACGCACCCCCTAGGGGTGCAGGATGCCCTTTATAGGGGTGCGAGGCATGCTAGATTTGTGTGTGTATTATATATGTATTGTGCTATATGTATGTTCATTACTAAGGGGTGAAAAAAGCAGGTTGCAGGAGAGGTTAAGAACCACTGGCATATAGGCTGAATAAAACAAGTGCAGCTTGGTAGGTAGCCAAGAGGAGCTGCTCCATAGGAGACATTGTCCTCACTATAGGAAGAAGAATGCAATTTCTATCGCTATAAAATTCCACACCTGGTTATGGGCGAGATACGGAGGCGTGAGGAAACCGCAGAGATGGGGGGAAACAGCTACGTGGTTAGCCGGCGCCAACCCGCCAAACACTACTTCCTATATGTTGTGTACGGCCAGTTAATTAATGAGTGTTTTTTTTGTTGCGGGAGGAAACCCACGCAGAACAGGGAGAGAACACACAAACGCCACGCAGAGAGGCATCCGAGGCAGGAACCGAACGGCCTCGGATAGGACATTCTTTCTTTGAGGCGCAAAAGTTACCACTATGCCACCCTGTCGCCCGAGGAATCTGTGGGAATGGTGGTGCAGCGGTTAATACTCAATGAAACCGGTGACGTGGGTTTTATTTTCAGCGACGGCTGACACCAGATGTGAGATGTGATGTCTGAGATGGTTCCTTCTCACCAATGTGTTCGGAATACCACGGTGAAGCATTGGTAAATAAACTCTCGTGACGAACACGGTATGGTAAGGCCTTCATCCAGCAGTGGATTGGAAAACGGATTGTTGACGGTGATTATAACTGATGAAAATAATAAATTACACTTATAAAGCGCCTTTCAGAATGTGGAGATCACACTGCCAGCCCAGGACCTCTCCCCCCACCGCTGGAGGACGAGCAATTGTCCATGCACTCGAGTGATTGTGGTAACTGTTGTTGCTTACTACTGTGTATATAAGTGTTCAATAAGTACTAGGTTGCATGAAAAAATTGACAAATTACCCCAGACGCGATCCAGACGGTGGAAGCGAATTTTCCAGATCTCTCATTTTCGGGCACAGGAACATGCTGTTAAGCATGCACCGTGGTTCATGCCGAGTGCATTTCACTACATTTCTGGCATCTTCACGCGCCTCGGATTCAGTCGATATTCCTAACAGACCTTGCCAGCCAATCTGCGGCACCGTAACAGAACCAAAGAGCAACACAAAAAAGCAAACGGATGGAACAGGAAGCATAATGTCCCCGCTGACTAAGGTTTGTTTATGTGGGCACGTGCGATGCATGTGCGTGGGCTGTTTGTGCGTGGGCGTGCAGGTTTGTGGGGGCAGCATTTGCTCCCCCTAGTCATTCCCAGTGGGAACTGAAAATAGTGACGATGTGGCTGGTTTATGCTCACCTATTCCAGGTGTAATTCCTCATTCTTTTAAGAACCTTCAAAAAAGTTAATATAGCTGCTTAGCATATTTTTTTTTATACAACTTGTTGCATTGTACAAACAACAGAAGATATCAGTTTACATTGCTAATGTGCAATGTGTGAAACATTAGTTTAGCTCTAAATAGATTTAAATAATGTTTCCCAACTCAAAGCATTTAATAACCAAAGTGCAGGTGTTAATATTTACGGATTTTTTTTGGTTCACCTTGTTCACGATACATTTTTCAAGCGATGATTGAATGGTCTAACAGCTCAATGGGATAATCACATGGCCCTCTTGTCAATCCACTGCTGGATGAGGGCCTCCACACGATGTGCAGGTCGTGAAGGTTACTTGACCACACTGTAATGAGCAGGACTGGGCAGTGCGAGTCGGAGACGGCGAATGGGACAGCACTGTTCATTTAATAGCAAGCCAATGCGTTTGTGGATAAATTAAATCCAGATGATGGTGTCACTGAATGTCCTTTAGCCAAACGCTATTTCACGACGAATGGCCCTGCGTGCCTTGTTAATGTCTCATTCCAACACGTTATATTCTGATGAGCACTCGTAAACAGATGATTATAAACGAAGCCATCAAAATTAACATTGTATTCTTTCATGGCTTATCCAAGCCGCGAAGAAATGTACACATAACGAACATAAGTTCATGTCTGCAGGAAACCCCGGGGCTGCGAGGTAAGGGGAGATTGGCTTCCCGAGTCTTCATTGTGCTCAGCCACGTTCTGCCTCTTTGATGTCATAAACTGCAGTGCCTTGCCCATATATTTTGCCTTAGGTAAGCCAAAGATGAAATAATATGAGATGTTTATTGAAAAGAAATAGCCATATTAACTAACCCGACTTGAGGTTGCTAAGGCGTTTTCCTTCCCTGGTTCCTTTCTTGTATTTGCCAAGCCTTAATATGCAGGCCATGATATAGCAAGTTTTGATTGCACAGAAAAACCACAGTCTATTAGGGTAGCTCTAAGAAGTGAATAATTATTGTGAAACACTGGCTTCTAATATTTCATAACGTTTCGTCGGCAGTTTGTGTTTGCGATACTTTGTGCAATAATTTTGGAGACGAAAGCCAACATTCACTCGAGTGACTGCGTTTGAGTGTGAAGTGAAATTATATGCATTCGCTAAGTACATTTGTGTCAATGAATGGTAACGTGCCCTAAGCTTGTCTGATGGCAATGCTAACCCATGTGCACACGACCAAAGATATCACTGCATAGCGCCGCATCTTCACTCTGGGAGGTGTCTGCGCTTGTTGAACACATGGATCCGTTCGGTGTTTTATTGTTGTTATTTTTCAATCAATCCAATACATTTACTTGTGCATTCATGTAAACTGTACATATAGCATGCTTACTACCCTAGGCTGGAATTCCAGTGATTAAGGCTTAGCCGCTAGCCATGCGTATCAGAGGCTATTGCTATGAGTACCTGACATCTAGCTACCCCCCACTCCGTTCCTTGGTTGACTTATTTAAAAATAAATTGCGAAATTCCTTCGGGGTTGCGTTTTCATCAGTGCTGAGCAGACAAAGGTGACCGGATGGACTGTCGGTTGACTTGCCCCATCCTGCACTAGACTGCTCATTACAGGCACTTACAGCACTTCGTGAATGAGGCAAGACTCAAATTGGAAGGTTTGTGTAAGGAGCTCACAAATATTAGAAAGATCTGGACAGAGTCCCATTTGTGAGCTCCTTCGGCAGGCGAGACTCAGGTGGCTGGGCCATGTAGCCCGCATGCCCAGCCATCGCATGCCCAAGCAACTGCTGTTTGGTCGGATAGAGGGGGCTAAACGGGCGCGGCACGGGCTGGAGAAGAGATGGACCGATGCGGCACAGGAGGATCTGGAGCTGGGTGGACTTGCTGAAAACTGGTACCGGCGGTGTCAAGATCGACCTCTGTGGAGGAGGTTCGTGAAGGACGCTACCGGGCAGTTGGAGGCAGTCGCCCTCCAGCAACAACGGAGGGCGGAGGAGCGACGCTCACAACAGCGAGCCGAGCGCCGGGCTGCCAAAGCACAGCAAGTTGGCACAGTAGGGAGCTCAGGTGGTGTATCTGCCAGTCATCTCAGTCAGGCAGCCCATGACACCTGGGTCTGTCCTGTGACCTCCTGTCGACGTGCCTTCGACACTTCACGTGGCCTCAAGGCGCATATGGCCTGGCACAGACGACGTGGTGACGTCACCGTCACTTAGTGGCGAAGGAATGTTGATGTTGTTGAAGGGAGTGGTGGCGCGGTGGTTAACACCCCACATTACAAACTTAGTGACCCGGTTAGTACTTCCCGGCCACAGCTAACATCAGTGGTGGGTGAGGTTTGAACCAGTCCTGGGAATCGCTTAAGTTGACTTAGTTTCAAACGAACACTGTAATTGGTGCGGTGCAAATTTGGCAATGGGCGAGGATATAACATATAATGATACATGGAGAAATGTGTGTCTCTCTCTGGCATGTCTTGAATTGTAAATAGCTTCCAACGTATAGAAAATGTTGTTGCGGTGCATGCAACCAAGTGTACCGTATTGCAGAACGCTTTACTTTTCTTGAATTGAGTTTAAATTTCAGCCACAGCTAAGAGCGTTAGCGACACATATATGAACCAGTCCGGAGTCCTCCTTAACTAACCCGGACTGATCAGCGTGGTGATGTAGTCAGACAGCCCAAATAAACGGCGTTGTGATGAGGCTTTCATACAACAGTGGATTGACGAAGGGCTGCAAATTATTGTGTATTATTAGTCAATCCTATTTGTTCAATACAAATCTACCGCAATACGTGTTTAATTTCGAATTCGTGTTTAGATGTTGTGAATGTTTAAGTTTGCAAATAGTTTTTTCACAGTACACATATATTTTCACATCACCGAATTCATCTAGAGAGAACACACATTGCTTTATCAGCGATCATGATGTTGTTTTGCACAGGAAGAGTTTTAGCCTCATGAATTTCAACAATCGTTTTGTAAAGCGTATCAGGCGTAAACATGTTGCCTTCCTGACAGCCTTTGTTCTACAAGATTGGTGTGAATACCAAAGATACATTCTAACAGTGGCACCAGCGTGAGGTTATACTGACTTTCAAACGTCATATTTCACAACAGTTTACGACATCACATTAAAGAAACAGTTTCAACCTCTGCGGTGTTTTTTTTTATTATGTTAAAGTTTTGACGAAATTGCACACCAAACCGAAATGTGCAAATTCCATGGGTCAGTCTATTTTGAAAATGATTTATTTTTGAAAAAAAAGCCTCCTTGCTAAAAAAAAGGCAAACACGATGTAAGGAAATGCCTAAATAAATGTGTAAACTATGTCTGCATTCCTTAAGAAAAATGGCACAATACATCATCACTAAGCAGCGCTTTGTAATCTAGCGATGAGGAGGAGATTGAGCTCTGCTTGAATATCCAGACTATGACAAGCGCATGCAATACATATTGAAAATAGCAGCATGACTAAGAATGCGGTCATCGGCGCCGTGAGCATAAACCACCTCTGCCGACACCGGCCCGCAAACACGGCCCGGAGTGGGGGTTTCCCCACTGTAAGCAACCGCTTTAAATGATTAATTAGGCTCTTAGCGTAATGGTCAGCTTTGAGCAGGTGTGTACACATGTGCCATTTAGGAACTGGCTCAGCCCACAAGAGTCTGATTACTCTGTGCCCTGTGCCGCCCTGTTATTCTTGGGCAAATTAGTGAACAAGCGAAGAATTAATTAAACCTGCTAAACCCCAACACTAAAACTAACAACGGTGAATTCACAAGATAAGCGGTTTAGCTTCACACCCTTGCACCAATGTTATGGTGAGGCCTCCCTTTGTTGTTTTTACTGATCGCCAGCTGGTGATTCTGATGAACAATAAAATTACATTTGCTATACGAGTTATATATCAATGATCACATTATCACTTTTGAGATCTGAAGGAAAACATTTTAATAGCAGTTGTGTAGATTGTGAAACTTCACTATAAGTTGGGTTGAAAAGAAATACTCCTAAATATACTGGATTGAAATTAGTCGATTCCAATGTGCTTTTCCACGAGGATTAATGCGAAAATAATAATAATATAACTGAATTACTGTTATTAATTCTATAACAGTGTTCAGTTAGTAAATAGGGGGCAGGAGGGCCCCTCTTATCTGCCACCTAAATATCCACGACTCTGATAACCTGCTTGAGCAGTCAGCTCCACCAAAACTTTATTTACCCGTGGCCCTGTTCTCCTAATTATCTTCCATCATCCGTGAATTTCCCAACGTTTATCGCAGAACTGAATCAAAAATGTCCATGAATTTTACATAGATAAGAGAAGTTAAGTGGAAAATGACTCCCAACTACCCGAGATGATCCATGAAATATTTGTTCCGCGGATAAGTGAAATAACTTCGCTGGAAACCCTGCGGATAACAGGATCCATGATATCGGTATCTAAATTCACTGCAGATAAGAGGAGTTCTGCCGTAACATATGATTGTCATATACTATACGGCAGAGGGATGACACAGTCCTGAACATACTTTGCTATTGCACTGGCGGACCTGCGTTTGATTCCCAGCTATAGCGATTATCGGTGGGAAGAGACCTTTAATTAAGAAGCCTGAGGAAGCTTATTGCAATTATTATGAAAACGTCGTGCTTTTCTAAATGTTGTGGGTTTGCTATCTAACACACCGGTGTGCTGCTGAATTAGTAAATAATTGATGTGTCCTGTCCATGTGTCGGGTGGCACGGTGAGTAGCGCTGCCGCCTCACAGCAAGAAGGCCCCGTGTTCGAATCTCGGCTCGGGTGCCTTTCCGTGTGGAATTTGCATGTTTTCTCCGTATCCGCGTGGGATTCCGCCGGGCACCGCGGTTTCCTCCCTCAGTCCAAAGACATGCTGCTCCATAGGTTAATTGGTGTGCTGACTAAAACAATTGCCCTTGGTGCCCGTTTATGGACTGGCGTCCCATCCTGGGTATAGCCCTGCCTTGCGCCCTGTGTTTGTCGGGACAGGCTCTGGCTCACGGCAACCCTGTACAGGATGAAGCGGTTTCTGACAATGAATTAATTAATTTTCATGTGTCAAGACCTTACTGATTGGCTGTATCAGGTGCAGGCAGGTTTATGACACATACTTTTACCCAACCCAAAATTACTTTATTTTGAAAATCTAAACTGGTTAAGGTCGTCTCCCTTCCCTAACCCGCACTGACCAGTAATAATAATAAAAGCATTTATATAGCGCCTTTCACCCGAGGGTCACAAAGCGCTGCACAAAGCTGCAGAGAGAACGACATGTCAACAACGACAGAGCACGCCTCCATGACCAACATGGCATGGGGAGGAAGCCTTCGTCGAATAGTGAAGTGACAAAGGGCTGTGCATTACCATCGTTGTTATTAATTTGTTCGACTGTGCATGTATTTGCTCTCCGTTGGGTATTTAACTAAATAAGGACACCCAGTCCCTAGCCGATGCAAGCTGGCTTTGATGCACCCTCGAAAGTGGAGGCCCGAACATGTTGGGCTAAGGTTTAAGGATGTGAATGGATGTTTTGTGGCCTGCTTAGGGCCTGGAGCCCCCCCTCACAAAGCCATCTTTATTGCACCTGGAGGCAGCGGGGGGTTTGTCAGAGACGTGAGTGGGCAGTGGCTAGGGCAGCGGGGGTGAGGATACTGCGACGAATAGAACCACATTGTGCGAGTTAAAAGGCCATCCTATGCCCGGAATCACCTCTGATACTGAACGTCTGTTACAGTCAAGGGAGGGGAGAGCGCGTACTGAAAGGTGACATTTAGGCGCAGAACAAACTGGTTTTGTTTCAGCGCAAGTGCCATGGGTGAATGGCTCCACAGATAATGTGCCCTCAGGCACGCACACACACACTGGTGTTTTATCACAGACCCGGCTATTCTAATTAATGTTTGTCCATGATATTTTACCGTGATTTCGTGCTGTGAGGCGCAGACTTCATTACGACCGGCTGCCCCCTTGGTGCCGACACGCACGTCGTTTCAACGTCGAGGAGTCTTTAACACACGGTCTACTTCTACCTAAGCAAGATTTTCTTATTTTAAGGATGATTGTTACAGAAGGTTTTGTGATTCAAACTTTTACACGGTATGTGCTAACTAAGGATTTATTTGTATGGGAGTGTCGTTTGTGGCTTTCGGACAGTGCTGTGCGTACGCTCTGTTACAATAATGACAACAATGCCATCATGTAAGATGTATTTAGATTGAATAACGTATCACTCCTTACCATGCTCATCGACATGCTGAACGGAGATGTGCAATCGATTAGCAGTAAATCTGCTGTTAAAATTATATTGTATAAACTATTGTAAAACAGCCACTTATGGTGTTTGTGTATGCTGTGAGTTGAATTGGCCAGGCTTCTCATTGGTGAGTACACGTTCCTCTCTTTTTTTTCGCATCCTTTCCGTTCCCTGGGGAAATGGTGCTGACTTACTGGATGGTTCAGAACGTGCATTTGTCAAAATTGGATCGTCAGGAAAAAAAAATCGGATTTAAATTAATATTACCTTCACAATAAACGTGAATATTTAAAGACAAAATCGTAAGTGGCTACGTCTTATAGATATTTCTTTTCGCACCAAAAATGTAATCTGATGGAAAATGCAAGGCTGTGATTGGGCTGTATATTGTAAATGCTTTTAAATGTGTAAAGAGTAGAGTTTATTAAAACCGTAACTCACACTTGTACAATGTCATAGGCATATTCCGTATGATATGCGGTCTTTGATAATGACATTTAGACACGACCTCTTTATGCTTTGGTCATTATTGAGATTTCCCTGTTGATGTGAACGGCAGCTATACTTTAATAGTTAACGTAAGAGTATATACAGTTGTGGAATATTACATTACTTTACCACATTGGTTATGTGCCATCTAAGCGAGTAAGCATAATTAAGCAATTTCGGATGAAGTATGCTTTCTCGACATTGTGTGTTATAAAAAAAAGTCTCAAGGCCACAACCATACTTTACTGTTAGCTGGGCAACACATCAGGGAGCATCTTAATTCAATTACCTTAACTTAACTTACGGCTTAAAAACATTTTAATCCACACCTGAAGGCACGTTCATGCCTTGCGTGTGAAATTGGGCAAATGACATCGGATTTATGCTCCCTCGTTGAGAATGTTTCCGCATCATTACACTGCACATTCGTTGTCTGATCCCGCTGCCTTTCACTCGCGGGCAGACACTTGAGTGGCAGAGAGATTATTTGTGTTGCTGATTTATTTTATGTAGACGCTGCTTATAAAGGATTGTTTAGGTATTCATGTGGATTCCAAGCCTACTTTTCCCTGCCTCTATACCCCCGTTTTAGAATTGGGGGCAAGAGATTGATCGCTCTGTTCTGCAACATTTACCTTTTACTCCAGGAGCTAGGATTGTCGTGGGATAGGGCCTCTGTGGCAACTGTCAAACATGCTGATGGAAAGGGTCTATTTGGCCTTGGCCTCTCTACAGACTGGGCAAAAGGTGCTGCGGCTGGCTTGGTCATGATTTATACTGGGGGAACTTTTAGCTAGGAGCTATCAGAGCTGTGTACCAGCACACGCAAGGGAATAACAATATTTAGCTCATTCTCAGCCAACTGCATATCACCAGCACGAGTATAAAAATGCAATATAGTTGGTGGAAACTGTCATGCTATTTTAATCCCAATTTTGATACATGTTAACATATTAGCACATAGATGCAATGTAAATAATCTTTCACATGATACACAGTTTTAAACACCGTTGTTGCATAGGTAACGTTATACTGAAAAACGCAACCATATTGTATAAAATGTATATCATTACAATCTTAACTAGCGTAAAAATATGTATTATGCAACGTATGTGAAATAATGTATTAAAACAAATCGTGAAAATCTATTATTTTAAGAGCATAACATAATTGTTTTAAACGATTTTATAGTGAAAATATAATTGTGTGTAAATGATTTCAAGTATTTTAATATGTACTGCATTCAGCAAGGATTTTTAACTTGGCGAAATAGCTCCGGCTGAAGAGAGTAAACATTTCCTTTTTGGAAAACGTCCGTCCTGCACAGGACTTGATGCAATGTAGCTATTCGCATATTTTTTTACAAGTCGTGTTTTCTCTACCTGTACCGGATTTGTGCAGGTGTGACATCATGTCTAACTCGATTCAGCATATGTTTCTTACAGAACGTCTCAATTTTGTACACTTGTTTTGACCGGTGGTCAGAAAAATTCGTTAACATTTTATGCGTTGGCCATTCACAATGCGTCACTGCTGCTTGTTTGTGACCCTAATCCACTATTTGTGCAGGTGTGAGAGAGGTCCCACTTAGCTGCATGAAGAAAATACTCTAGTATTTTTTTCCATTGTAGATATTAAATGTAATATGTTAGCTATTTGTGCAAAAGCAGGAGTAAATATTAAAATAAACAAATTATTCCGATTATTAGCGGGCCACCGAGTGTATGGGTATGCCAGTGCCTTCCAAATATGCCCTTTGATACAGTGAGCAGAGCACACCGTCATGTGATTATGAAGAAGAGTACTTTTTTACGCGTCGTCAAAATAAACTTTTTAAAGTCTGACGCAAATTTTTACTTCAGTAACGACCATAATCATTATTTTCACTGCTATCCCTGTCATTGTCACCATCGCTTGTAGTTATAACATACACCTATTGTAACTTGGTAGACCGTTTCACCAACCACAAAATCTACCAAGTACCGCAATCAATCATCTTGACTAGTAATAGCATACAATGGCCGTGCATTGACATAACTATTGCCAATCTGCTGGTATGATCAGCATGTCAAATGCTAGGGCGAATAAAATGGAGTTGCAAATGACTGCCCAGACCTGTTAAATGTACAAAAAAGTACATCAAATGGTTTTTGGTTTTTTTCAAAATACAGAACAGTGTTGTATTTTTTTGTTTTTCTGTAATGAATACTGCATTGGCAAAAATGTCCCAAACCGCATTCCCTTTCTTAAAAGTGTAAAACCCTGCTGCTCACTCTTACCCCCTGCATCTCCTCCTCTTTCTCTAATTACATTCAGGTTACTCTTTCAGAAGAGGAAGGAAAAGGACCAACATAGGATGGAGCAGGGGAGGTAGGAGGAGGATGTGAGGGGAGGCAGGGGTTGAAACGGGGAGGGTGGCTAATCCTGGCTGGGTTAGCCTGCCTGGTGTGCAAGTGTGGAGGGGGTGAGGGCAGAAAGATTATGCCCTCGAGCCACTGATTATAAAGGCAGCAGGAAGGGCATTTTTTCACGGAAGTTCTGCACAAGTCCCATCCCATGATGAATGATGCCCATTGATCAGGTTTCGCTGGAAACTAAGTAATATTGGCCCTCGCAACAATGGTTTGCACTGTACGTGCCGGCCGATTCCATCGTGTGATGATGGGCACCACTGTTCCTTCGTCCCCTCTCCCCAGCACCCGTCACCTCCTTGTAGCAAGATACCCAAGCTGCAGTGGACAGCCTCAGCTGAGCAAACCATATGGAGCACGTGCGCTATCACGAGTCATTATCTGATTAGAGCCGTTTCCGGCCATATTCAGTTGGCAAAGCCACTCGTTAATGCTAGGACAGGTGTCCAAGTATTTTCCTAGCGCTTGCTGCCATATTTTGCTTCAAGAGTTATATTGCAGTTACTCGTAATATTGCACACTGTAAACGGTGTAAACTACGATTACCGGATGTTTGTTTTGTTTAGGCAAATCATATAATCAAAGGCAAATTATTCCTGCTAATGTAATGTTATTTGCAGTCGTAGTAAATTCCGTGTCATGCTGACATAAACGTAAACGGCGTTTATGTCATGTCAGATTAGATTAGCACCTCAGCAAATACTTTTCGATGAATCTCAACGACACCATTGTCTGCAAAGCTGTTCATGATCACAGCAGAGACGTATGCCAACAGAGCCTTGCTCTTAATTTCAAGGTGGCCCGTGCATAACGATTGCCAAATCCTCCCCTGTACTGAATGTGTGTTTACTATATTGGCAATATCAGCTCATAATAAACATATCACTGGATGTTCTAGGCCACACACCACCACCCACATTGTCCTGCAGCGATCTGTTTTTTCCTCATTGTGCACACCACAATCTTGTGGTGTTCAGCCCATTTCTATAAAGACTAAGATTCGCCGTGTAGCCTATGCGGGCTGTTCATGATCAGTTTTGAAGGCTGGCATGGCACACAAGGGGGTGGTAAGCAGCACCACAGTAACAACTGTCATTCGACACTAATTGATGGTGATGTCACCACAGCGCTTGCTCTAGGCTAGGTGCACTTTCAGGCCCACGTGAAGTGTTAAAGACTCGCCGATTGGTGCTAATAGGACAGACCCAGGTGTTATGAGTTAACTGCCTGAGATGACTGACCAGTTCACACACTTGGAACACGTATAGATTATATCGTGCGATTCTTATCGCTCCAGACCTCTGCTGGTCCACCGTGGTGTTGATGACGCACTGCGTATGGAGAAGTGTTTGCCAGTGTAACCGGCGAGCAAAGCCGCCTTTGCCAAAATGTTGACCAGGTTGACGCCGCGTGTGTGTATGCATGGAGGATATGTAGACGGTCAAGTTCTGCGTTGTAATGGATCTCTTCACCCACCAAACACTTCGTAACTGTGCTGAGACCACAACCCGCAACACTTCTATACCCGGTTTAATCATGGGCGGCTGTCTGGTTTCAAACCCAGGATCTCACCGCTGCTCGCTAGCTTCATGCTTGACCAGTAAACCACCTGGCCCTATCCTTAAACATGGAATTTATACGTACACATTTACACGATACAACATGTACGAATAGACACAAGGGATGCAATAACGTATTTCGCTGAAGTAGAAATTAAAACTTCCAAATAAATAACTGTTCAAAGATTGTATTTTAATATTATTGCATGAATGCAGCTAAATTGTACTTCTTATAAGAAACAAATAATGAATTATAATGTGTTTATTTTTTGTTATATACAATTTCTTTCTTTACTCATTTTATACTTGAACTGCTTTACAAAAATATAACACTACTTACTGCACCTATGTGTGTCCACCAAATAATTTAATGGCAGACATTTCAGGCGATTGATGCACGTTCGCAAAAACGTACGGTGAAATCGTTTATCTGTCGGAGAAAAAAAATACAAGACTCTTTCGCGAAGCCAAAACACACATTTTGTTTTAATTACATTTTTAGCGCACGAGTGGGAGAAAGCTAACTGCCGCTCACCAAGGGCAATGGAGAGGCGTCCGCCGTAAGCTTACGAGCCGATAACACCACCTCTTGTCCTTGTAAAAAATAAAAACAAATACTCGAACAAAACGCGAATTTATTAACAAGGTATCCGTCTCGCCTCACGATTATTTGCTGGCTAGACTATTTTAAAAGAGTTCGGAGGACCAACACATGTGACGTGCTAATCGTTTTTATTATTATATAACGCCTGATGATGCTTCCAACGTGGGAGGCGAAACATCGCGAGAGAGGGAGATCGCTCAACACGGCTATCCCGAAAGAACAGCTCTGAAGCGCAACCATTATAAATTGTATTGTTAAAATAAAATCGTAGTAAATTAAATTGGATTCAAATTAATGTTGTTTTGACCCACGAAGAATACCCTTTGTGAATCATTGCCCTCTATTTTTATTAAAATCACACTTTACTCCATCACTTTATTTTTATTGCGCTGTTGATTTTGCTAATGATTTAGTGTAGTCATTGAGTTGATAAATACTGCACACTTCATTTGGATGAAAACAGCAAGAACATTACCTGTTTCTTCCGACTGAAGTGAAGTAGCCTAGCCAACGGGAACTTGAAATGCATATCGATTACAGAAAGTAAAATGGGCTTGAGTTTCAAACTATTGTTTGTAATTACATTTCATTGATGGTGGAATAGTTTTACTGTGGACATGGGCAGAAATAATTATGCCCATTCATGCAAAAAGCCCTTCAGAAAAACAACTAAATGTAGAAAAAACATTTTAATTGGCATGACATTTTTGTATATATATTAATGTGTGTCCCAAATTGGAAACTAATTAAACTTTAGAAAAGGATAAGTTTTGAGTACACCTAAATGTATTTTTCCTATCGCAAATTATTATAATAATTACCAGAAATTACTGTATTTTGTTGTTTGTTGCTGAGTTGTCATGGGGAAATGTTATTTTATAGTAAATATGGTAGTGAGGCAAGGGATGTGGATAACAAGTTGCAGGTTAAGTACTTACAAACCGCGGACAACACATCAATCAGTGCACGTCGGGCTTCTTGTAAATTCATGGAACTGGGTTAATAAAGACCAGTGCCAATGTAATTCACTTCGGTGTACTGATGTGTGCGTGTATTTAGTGTAAAGCTTGAGCATACCATTGGCTGTCTACTGTTATGCATTAAACGCAGTGCTCGTAAATTTGGGAGAATGTATGTTTGTTAGTTTACATTTCTTGGTAAATGGATTCAGTAATGCTGAATGAATTTACCATTAAAACATATAACGTGTAACGTAATCACCATTCAGACAGAGCGTTATTTTGAGGGAACTTTAACTAAATATATTTGTACACATATACAGATCTGTCAATCCATCTCTGAATGAAGCCTCACCACGCTGTGCAGGTTGTGGGGGTTATTTTACCATACTATACCACTGGTCAGTATGACTGAAGCCATGGGGCATAGAGGGGGGAGCATAGAGATTGCCCCCTGCTGCCCAACAAGCAACCAATTTGTACATGGTGGTCCACCGATACAAGATCGGGTACATTCGGGGTGATTCTGTCATCCTTTCAATATAGATATACCCTGCCCTAATCCAGCAAATGCTCGTGTAGACGATACAATTTCCACCCACGCGATGCATATTAAAACATTCTCAGCTACACAAATCTCATTGTGAAAAGTGATCGCTTTGAAGCACAATTTAATAATGTTGTAATGTAGCATTACCATGCAAGAGTTATATTCAAAATATTCCCTGAATTGTGTAAAAAAAAAAAACAGGCAGTGCTTTGGAATTGGCCAGTACTATTAAAAACAACAAGTGTGTTTACTTTATTATGGTTTTCTTAAAACATTCATATTGAATGGTCTTTTGATGGTCTGGTATTTAGTGCACTTACTACTAAGGTAACCTGTTATAATAATAAGTAAAATAACAATTTTTAGGCCTTTGCCAATCCACTACTAAGACGAAGGCCTGTCCATGGCTGTGTCAGTCATGTGTCAGGGTTGCGTGACTTCACTTCACCAAGCTGGTCAGGGCAGGTTAGTGAAATAGTTGGCACAGGGGACTCTTTCAAGTATCACTCACTGGCTGGGAATTTTACTCGGGTGGCTGAGTTCAGGGCACAGTCCACTAAGCACTGCCACCACTGCTACCACACCCACGTTGCAGAAGACAGTGGATAATTGATTCAGCATTTAAGCTGTGGCCGGGGGAGAGGTAGAGGAAATTAACAAACGTATAATAGGTATTATTTGGTCACGTGAAATTATGTATCTGATTATTACGTTTACTGGAACTTAATAAAACGTGTTGCCGGCTCAACCATGCGATGTAACTATACAGGCAAAGGCCTGCTTTTAAACGTGAAAAAAACTTCACATAATGTAATCTAATGTAATTTAAAAATGTACGATACGTTCAATTTCTGTATCATTTGTACTTAACTTTGATCATCAACCCATGATTATTAGCTAAAGTGGCGGTGAGTAGTAGATAATCTTTTTTTCTCTGCGGTTACCTATGGCGGATGGGGGGGGTAGGGTGCATAAAAACTCATGCCTTCTGCTCGCTACCCATAAAGAGCGCTTTCTTGTTCCACAACTCTTGTGCATCTGCACCACGACCTATATACACTGTGACGGATTTTTTTTTCTCGAAGCAAATTATAAAATAAATCACATGGCTAATTTAAAGCAGCCACTGGATACACGAGGTTCACTCACTGAAGCCCGGTGCAAGAATTAAAAGCATACGCCGAAGACTGTTTTTCTCCACGCATTCGCACGTGTGTGTGTGCACTTCCAATTGTGCTTAATTTAATTCCATCTATGTTTATGACCACATTAATGAAAGCTTTACTAAATCAACAAGGCAATAAAAATATACTAAGTCGGCAAAGTACCAAAAATATTCGGTTGTATAATTGTGCTATTAACAATATTTTTCCCCGTACAAACTGGTGAGGTAAAGCAGCACCGTGTTGCTTATACAGTCGCTAACGGACAAAACATATTGTAACTATTCTGTCAGTAACAAACAACGATTCATCATAGAAATAAACTAAGAATTTGTTTCGCCGTTAAAACCACCAATAGTAAAAAAATTCAATCCTACTAAACACCACGTAATTCTATTCTGCATAGCCTGCGTATCTATTTTCACCTTGACGTAACCTTAGCTAACAACTCGTTTAATCCACGAGCACATTCACATTACAAAAGACACCTTGCATTGCGTACATTTGCAGACCATCTCCTGAGAGCTTTTATCCCCGCTCGTTTGACTGTGGCAACTGTCACTGCGACACCGTGAAGAACACGCGGTTTTTTCCATTTTTTTCGGCCCGTTCTGCAAAAGGATCCGCGCGGTCAGCGCGTAGCACTGCACGCATGCTGATCACCGGGGTTGACGCGTCTTGCCTCCCCCCCTGGATTGAGTGGAAGTGCGCCGCTGAGGTGCACACAGGATGAAAGCAAAGACCCGCGCCAGCCCAACATTTGTGGAATTAAACGTACGGAGGAGTCACTTTGATTCATGTAGGTCACTGCTGGAAGAGCAGCTCCTGTTAGTCTCGCGTTTCCACTTGAATTATTCATCATCTTCATCGTTAGCAGGCATGGGCAATCCGCTGCTGGATGAAGACATTTGCCATCGCCAGTTATCACATGGTCCTGCGATGGCTCTATCTGTCATTCTTTTTGCCCACGGGACATAATGCCTACTCGCGGCATGTCCTGCCCAAGCCCACTTACTGTTCTTATGAGTTTGAAAGATGCCGTTCATCTGCGCATTTTCTCTAATCCACGTCCTCCTCTTTTTGCCTGCCAATGTAATTTCAAGCGTGCCACTCTCTTTGCTTATTTGCACACCTTTTAGTTTTTTGGTGCATAAAAAAACACACGAATTACAAAAAATATAATGAACCTAATCGTTTCATGGAGGTATTAGGGTTATGTGCTGTGCACTTATTTTGCAAGGCGTGTAAAGATGTTTATTGATATACTCACGTAAAAAGCCTAAGTACAACCGATGGTAATGTTTCAACACTTACAACTGACTTTATATTGTGATATTCTTTGCGAAAGCAACAATTTTAAAAGTGGAGCGTAAACCTCGTACAAATCAACATGCTTTGAACTGTCAGTTTGTATATAAGCTGGAAGAAATCGTTGCGCTATGTAGCTCTTTTTGATAGTTGTCCAGCAGGGAGGGGTAAAAAAAGTTCCAACATTTCAGGACACTGGGGGCAATTAATTCAGGGCAATTAACCTAGGCAGCATGTCTCTGGACTGTGGGAGGAAACCGGAGTACGCGGTGGAACCCCACGCGAACACGGGGAGAACATGCAAACTCCACACAAAAGGGTACCCAAGCTGGGAATCTAACTCGGGTCCTTCTTGTTATGAGGCGGCAACGCTACTCACCGCACTACTCATCGCGGCACTCACTGCCAGTCAGTCAGTCAGCATGTTCAATGTTCAAGGGTTTACTGTGAAATGCACAATCCCGAGGAAGTCTCGTGCTGTTTCCCAATGAAACAGAAAAACGTACTTTTTTTCCCTTTAACTTCTCTGCAGGTTGCGGGCCTCCGTGCTATTAAAGTGGAAAGTTCAAATATGTAAATCGAGGAGCATGACGTGATGAACTTTGAATATTACCATTCAAAAAGCATCACGAAACCTGGAATAGGATTTGTCTTCGATAACAGTTTAAACATTTGTCTATGAACATGCGTGCATGGTTTAACCGTGTTACGCTATTACGGAAATACGTTTCAATCTGAGGAGAGATTTATGGGTTCAAGATAAATATGTTATCGACACATAGCTTAGGATGCATGTGGCTGAGTGGTTTACTGAAAGCAAATATTGTCTTTATAATAATGGTTATTTACAGCCCTTTTGCCAATCATGTGTTTCAACTGTGTTACACCACAGACTTTCTCGAGACCGTGAAGCACTCTAACTGGGTGTTAACGCTAGAAAAAGATACATATTATTCAAATAAAATGCCATGAGGGTTGTCTGGCCATAGTTCGCTACAATAATTATTTTGTCGGGTTTGGCTAAGGTGGTGCGGACTGATGTTAGCCATGGTCAGGAATCCAAACTCAGTCTCCCTGTTGCGACAGCACAGTGCCTAAACCACTGCTTTACCTACTCCTGTCATTTAATTGTGATAATAATTTTAACTCAAAGCCCTTGGTCAATAATCTGCTGATGAATGCCTGTCCATACCGTGCCAGTAACGGAGGTCATTTGACAATACTTGACCACACTGGTCTGTTTGGATATACATGATAAGAAATACATTAATGGAAAGTCTTATGTATTTAGATTGTTTGTTTGAAATTGCATTTAAAAGATCACATTATATGGACAGACACATTTGTGTCGAGCACATTTGATGCATGAACAGTTATTTACAGATTCCTCCTGGCTCATCACATTTTTGTGGTTGCATACATCCGTGGTTATGGATTATGTGCAATCAATAAAAGTACGACCTGCACTAAGTTGAGACAATACTTGTCCAGGGTTTACAAGTCGATGTGAGTGTTACAGTCTTCACTTAAATGTAGCGTACTATGCGTACTGCTTTCAAAGTCAAAATGTCCAAAATGGGCTGAAATATTATTTTCACGTCAGGAGAGATGTGAAATTCACGTAGCTATGTGTGCGTATCAGATTTAGTAACGTAGTTTTAGCCACAGGTCACCATCGAAAAAGTGCTTTGCTCAATAGGTCTTACTGAAAATGACCTGATTGGTTGCTCGACCATTTTATTAATCTTTTATTATTATAATCTGAAAACGGATAGTTTAGACGTGGTAATACAATCTAACGGACACGTAGACAAATAAAGTTTGTTCCAAAATCCTGACAATGGTTTAAAACTAAAGTTTAATTTTATTTTCTGTTTTAGTACATGCACTAAGTGTTCCACGGGTAAAACGTGGACTCCTAAACACGAGCATAACTAATAAGTTAGTGTTCTGTATAGCCTAGCAGTGCGTCGCAAATAATCTGCTGATGAATGCCTGTCCATACAGCATCAGGATTACAACCTAACTTCAACCCCGTTTAATACACGTTTCACCACGTTACACAACTCAAAGTGTCTAAGTGTGCTTGCTGTAACTGTGTGAGAGTGAGAGAATGAAAGAACAAGAGGGTCTTCTTCTTCTTCTTTGCGATTCTTCGATGCACGATGGTCAGCCTCTGGACATCGTTGTCTTTCAGCTCTGCGTCGAAGTGTGTGGTAGAATTCGCAGGCGATACCAAGTATTACCTGACAGGGATCGCGACGTGAACGCCTCTACCTTGACCCCCAACAAGAGGGTAAGGAGTGGTAAAAACGCAATAAGTTCTGCCGCCCATTAACCAACGCCACAAACAACAACAGCGTGTTCAAAATGGCTCCAAAAACACTGAACAACAGGGCAGTATCGAATTGATCGCCCGTAACGATCCCCATACATCTATTACCCATATACCAACACGGGAGTCCATCCATTGTTATGCAGCCGTAGGTATCAACTCCCCAGCAAGCATATACATGATGTAATGTGCATTGCAACGTCACTAGATTAGGCATTATGGATAAATGAATGACAGATAGCCGCGGAAACGTCACAACCGGACGCGCAACGACATCAAACGTGCTTAACAGAAGTCTCGGGCGAAGACATAACAATGACAAACGCGCATAGCAATGTGAGCAACACAGAACCCTTAAGGATAGTCCAGGTGACACAACAGTTAGTCCTTTTCCTGGCTGGAATTATCAGTACGGTGTACAGAAAAGAGGCTGTCCATCTGAAAATGGCCTTTCAAGTGGCATGTTTGTGTTTGCCTGCCTAACTCCCTTGCCTCTTTTAAGAAGAGTCAAGTGGATGTCGGAGTCAGAGTATGGCCTTGTACTTCTACCTCTGGGTGGTCCTTCCATCCAAAAGCCTCCTCTCTATGTCTAGGCTCTTAAGTCGCCAGCGACTATGCATTTTGTTTCAAAAAAAGAAAAATACTTTTTTCGATCTTTTTTTGTTTGTGAAGTCCACTGGGATGTTTCCTTTTCGGTTCACCCACAGTGAATACTTAAGTTGTCAGATTGTCTTCTTGGAGTAAGCTGGTCATGTTTCTTTCATCAGCAACCCTTCAGCAACACCACAATGTTTACATACCTGTGACGTTGAGGTGGAGCAGTGGTTTATGGACTGCACTATGAATTCGGTTTGCAGAGATCAATCCCTGACTGGAGTTGATATCAGGGTGAAATATATCTTAGCCAGTCTTGACCCTTACCCCCCGTGCATGGTGAAGCTTCGTCAAACAACCACCATGACCAGCACAGTGGTGGGTTTTCAGGGGGCTGTTAATTACTAGTATTCATTATTATTAATCGATACGCTAGCATATGTAATTAACAGAGCACCTTAACCATATGATGGAAATACTAGGCTCTTTTTCAAGTGAACAATAATTAGGTAAACATGGCGAACGATTGTTGGAAAATGAATATACTAAATAAAGTAATCAGTACATTCCCAGGCATTTATTGCAGCTGCAGTAACAATGCCTGTAACAATCGGCTAACTCATAATTGTTTTTATTTTATTTAAAACATTTACCTCTTACTATTGTCCCACCACGTGGTGTCAACTTTTGCCATTAAACGTCAGCGCCGCCAATGATCCTTGCTCATAAAGTTTAACAAGGAACGCACACTATTCACTGCTCACGAGCGTGAACACGGCATAACGTGTAGAAGACAGACACACACACAAAGCCACAGAGGCTCTGTGTAGCCATTTATTTAACGGGGCCTTGGACTGACAAATATATAGGCCATTTAGTGAGCGTAATTTAGCACGCGTCTTTTTAAGAGGAGGCATTGGAGTGGCTAGCCGAGTGTTTATGAGAATAGGTGCATTCACACGTAGAGGTTGCTAATGGTGTTCGCACAGCTGCAATGCATTGTATACGTGCTGATGGAAATCTCTTACTTCGCTACATATGTACAGCCGAGTATGATTTTCTCAACACGAGTGCATACCTGGATAATTTGACCCAGCATTCAAATCATTCGTGGCTTGTAAGGGGCAGCAAAAACATTATGAGAATAAGATATTCAGAGTAAATGGGCTCCTAAGTTTGTACTTAATTCTCTAATGATTGCTCCTGACAAAGCAGGGCACTCGTTTTGTCATTGAAACTGTAAGTTTAACATTCCAAAAAAGAGTACAGCCTTAGTAATTTGACCACCCTGTGTATCTCTTGCACAATCAAAATAAGAACATTGTGATTGTAACATTTTACCATTCATAGCGTCGCTCAGCTCCATAAGCTCGTTCTTGTTTTATATATATCTATGAATTAACAGTAGTTTATGCAGGATTGCCTGTGTCTCAAGATCTTCAGTAGGGTCTTGCATTTGGAAGCATGGCTATTTGTTATTTGTCCACATAGCAGGAATGTGGATCACCCAGCAGTGATGCACGCACACTGGGGCAAAACACTGACTGGCCCACACAGACGGGTTCACAAATTCGCACTTGCTGTACTGCCATCTCCTGGTCACCTCGCAGGTTTGGGAGTTTTCCAGATCGATGTGATACACTACACCTGGGCTCAGAATTGTTGTCTTATCAGTCTATTCCACAATGCACAGCTTTTAAATACAGTACCGTTAATGCATAAACCATACAGATGTACATAATATATTTAAGAAACGGCGTATCTTGCTTAAGCAACGTTACATCTACATTTGTGTTGTTACATAGTCAAGCTGAATGTCACCATGTAATTTAATGTATTAACATCAGTTTAACTCAATAGTATTTTCTTACACTTTCATAAGCCCAACTATTGTATATATCACAAAAAATCTATGAACATAAATCGTTTTGTAAATTTTATTGTGGCGTTAGAGTATTTCCATGCCTTGCTAATTTGCCACATGGATTACAATCATTCGGGAGGATATCTTGGTTTGGCTATTCCAGCTTATATTTCAAATAAATGCCAGGAATCTTAACAAATAACACACCTGAGTGCCATTAACCTCCTGCTAAAGTGGGGGCCTGAATTGGGGAGGGAAGGCTGCTGAGGTCTAGCAAGCACTTGCATGAACACCGACAAGTCAAAAGCTCAAAAAGGGCCCAAGTTTGGCCTGACGCAAACCTAACTTTTCCACGGATGATTTGTTTTAAATTTCCATAATAATACTGCGTATTAATAAACATTGGCAAGTTTTAAACAACGTCCAGCTCAAAAACGATGGTCTTTATCAAGTAACATGAAAAACATTTCCACGTGAAGTTGTCATTGGAAACAATTATGGCAAAATTGCAGAAATAAATTCATTCATAGAGTAACACTGCAAGCTCGTGAAAGATATGTTAGTCAGCGCTTTAAAATTATGTATGAAATTAATATGTGTATCAAATACACATATTAATATTTTCTGGTCAGATGCATTCGTGTTGGTCCGGTTTATGAGGGAGGCAGACCAGCACCTTGGCCTGCCATAATGCCCAGACTGGCGGTGGTTTGGTGTGGAAATCCGCACACACACTCACACACATGCATGTGTACACGTACGTGTGTGTACACACAGCACACACACATGCATTTAAGTGACCAAAACAAGCTCATTCAAGTTTAATTTAAACGTATGTAAGGAGAGAGCAATAACAGAAAACTTGACTTCATTTTCTTTGTAAGACACAGTAGCATTCGTATACTCAGTTCATACAAAAACATGACCCACAGAGGAATCTCCCCTTATTCCTTACAATTTTCCGCATGTGGAAACTTGTATGGGCCAATGGTTCTATGTACGCAATGCCAAAATGACAACAACATTGTGCGGTTGCAACGTTAATCAAAGAGGAATAACATGGAACGGAATTAAACATTCGTGAATGTCGTGGGGATAACTTCATCTTGGGAACAAATGTAATAAATTAGTAAATATAGAACTCTGTAAAGTGGAAACATAATTGAATAGCGATTTGCAACAAGTAGCAACATTTTTATTTTCCCCTGTCTAATGGAGCCAGTCTGTTCACTTAGTTTACTGCAATATTTCAGATTTTACCACCACATCATAGTCAATAGTATCTTATCAATCACAAACTCAAACTATGTTTTCTGCTTTTGACAATGATAGTACGGATACATGAGACATGGAAAATGCGTGCTGATGTTACCAGTGTTACTAGTGGGAAACAAAGTCCTGGTTTGATTCCCGCCTCGAGTGCCTTTCTCTGCCTGTTCAGCGTGGGTTTCCTCCAGGTTCTCCGGTTTCCTCCTACAACTAAAAATACACGAATTAATTAATTTTCTGATAACATAATATATAGGACGCAGTGTCTGGCAAATTATGGCACCGGCAAACCCCTCCTCTGCGGTTTTCTCGCACCTCTGAGTGGTTCTGTCGTCAAATGAATACGTTCAAAATTTAACAATACGTGCACGTTATAAACTGTGTATTTTTTAGTAACTAAAGAAAATGAATAGTTTTGTCGTTATTATGAGGAAGCCTGAACAAATCTATATTTTTATCTAGCTGGCCTGTCGAATATGTATCAGTAATTTCAATTTTAGCCAGAAATTCTGCGATTTTACGTCATCTTTTCTATGCTATAGATCGTAATCCTTATTATTATGCTGTTGGTATGTGCTCGGTGGAACAATGTTTAATTAATTTAGACTGCTGGCTTGTGACCAGTTTTTACAGTTAAACGTTCATTGTGATAAACATCATTCCAAAGTATACATTTTTCGTCATCGGACCTCAACTTAGCCATGTACATTTATCTATTTCAGCGTGAACGTGAGCAACACAATTTTACTTTTTAACATTTTTAAAAATATATATTGCTCTTTTAAATGCGGGAAACTGACGTGGAGAGATGTGAGACAAAGTGTGGAAACGGGAATAATCCTCATAAAATGCCATTTGAAGAATACTTACACAACTCTGTCTTGCAAAATAGCAATAATCTCTGCAATGTGGCTTGCCGGACATCTCCTGTCCATAAATCTTGTGGTAACCTTAACAAAACTAAACCAAAGTCGACGTAAAATATTTGCCAGTAGAATTTATTTTGTTTTGATGACTTCTGTTTGCCATAACCTTCAAGGAAGAACAGTAGTGTTTTGTGATAGAGGCCCCACTTGTAGGTGGGAAGGTCCTCTGAGGACGATGGGCTCCCTGCAGGCATGGGGCCTGGTTCTGCCACGCGCTAATGAAGCATGTTATGGTTGAGCCACAGAGGCTCTGGACGATGTAGCGTCTACGGCATGTGGTGCCTTGATGAAAGATGTCTGAGCTTAATTGTTCTGCCGCCTCCGAATATGACCATGATTGTTTTTGTCCCCTCAAAAATCTAAATGTTTAAGTGTCTACATGCTCCAGCATGTCAGGAGGAGCTCATCTTCTCCTTTGGTGGGTATGAGCCAGGATTCCACATGTCTAATAGACAAATAATGTGGACTTCGCACACAGTAGTTTGCAGTCTTATGTGAGGGTGACAACATGCATCATAGGTCAATAAACATTCTTCCCTCGAAATACAGTATATGCATGTCAATGGTAAACAATTTTTTTATAATTCACACTGAAAATGTATTAACCATATACATAACATAATGTGTGCACAGGCATATATTAGCATATCAACCATATTTTTTTATTAACAAGGACATGTGGAAATTTATTTCAGCAGTCTTGATCAGCAGATGCTATGCCATGTGATGTGGTCAATGGATCTATGCGATTACATAACAGGCTCCGTGGATGGCTTGTCATGCACTAAAGGTTTATAACTTACCATTGTAAAGCTGTTCCTGAAGGAGGCATTGTTAAATATATATTTAAGTCTTTAAATTAGGCTCACTGCCAAGCTGGTGGTGATAAAGTACGTTAGGTAATTAGCAGTTTTGACAGAACACAATGTTTTAAAAGCCTGTGAAATTCATTGCCAATTCGTAAATCTTAAACATTAACAGTGACAGTTGCCAATAAACACTTTAAAACTTGGGCCCATTATTCCCTTCCTGCCATCGCCTGCCTCACTGACTCCTCCACCCACAAGCTCAGGGTCTCCTCTCCCTCCCCACAGTCATTCTTAAGTATTTCCCAAATGTTTGACTGGAAACATCTCAGACTCCATCCAAAGCGAGCAATGTCACTTAATTATTTTCAAATTGCCAGTTGCCAAAAGCCGCAGCCAATATTTTTTGAAATACATTGCTGTATTAAAAATCTACGTTGATAAGTTAAACGTATACTAATCATGGTTACTTTTTAAAATGATGTGTTACATTTCATTTTAGTGATCTGTGGTTCTAAGATTGTGTCATAATTGTCAGACTTTTTTCAGTTTATAATGGTAAACACACTTTAAACCTGCTTTGATATATATTGCTGGGTCAAAAATCTTTCCCTCACTCTGTCGTGTCTCATACAACTTAGTGGTTGCAATTCTCTAAAAAACTAATTACTAGCAATTTTGTTTGGGGAACCAAGATAACAGTATTTATTAGGTTTTTTGACCTTGGGAAAAGTTACTTTAAAAAGTGTTTTATGATGGAAGTCCAGTGTGTAAAACTGTGCAGTGCATTCCAGCTCAGATAGCTTTGTTTGACTAATGATAGAAACACGGGCATTTGCTTGGTTCAGTCGGTAGTTTGTGACAGGCTGCCGTTATCGATCTGCTCGAGGCTGGGCTTATCAGGCCTCATTAATTTCACTTCAGTTATGTTGCTTAATCTACATGAGCAATAGGGATGTGAGATTGTAATTCCACGAAAGAGGTAATTTGCTCCGATTTTCTCAAATATAAAGCCGTACTGTCGCGTTTATTTTAACTTTGATTGTAAAACGCAGTAATAAAGTTTAAGGAAACTTAAATACATTTTCTGACTGGCAATCAAGTTTGATATTGAAGGAAGGTGGCCATGAGCTTGCGGCCTATATCAAACACTTCTCCAAGTCAACTATTAGTCCCGCTCAGCGTGCAAATCAATGTCAAGGGATTGAACAGTGGGGGGATATTCTCTGCGCCAATCATGCAGGAATGGATATCCCAACTCATTTGTAAATACTGTAATCCTGAACAATGACGCTGGTTTATTTGTTTATACACGCCCACTAGACTTATCAATGTAGTTCACAACATGCGCTTGCACAGGTGACAGCTTAGTTGTTTTAATCTCAGTGTGTACTATTCTGATATTAGGTTTCAGGATAAACCTCCGGACGCAGTATATTAGGCAGCTGCTTTTTTTACGAGGTTTGTAACAAGCAATAGTGCGAGGATTAGCACCCTGCTGATGAACCAGCACATGCACCTCCTGCGACCCTCGTTTATTGCTGGTTTAAGGAAGTGTTGTAGTTGATAACCAGGAAAGGACAAAATGCCTTGTTGTGGAGGTGTCTGCGAGGCATTGCTGAAGCCGGATTAGGCATGTTTGTTTGATTTCGGTTAATAGGTCACCAGCTGACTTCCGCCACTCCAGGAGAAGCGGACACCTTGTGCGCGGCTTATTAAGCCGATCAGGCGCCGTTCGTAATGCAGTGGCTCAGGCTGCTGGTGTCGGATCGAAGGATCAAGGACTAGAGGATGGGGGTGCTTGTAAAAGTGATGTTATGTGGGAGTTTGGGTCATCATTCTTAAGTTTTCGTAGCATTCGAAATGACACCCGTGAATAAAATGGATTGTCATTATTCAGTTGTAGTGCTTGGTAGTTTTGTACAGTGTCTTCAGAAGGATTGTATTTGGATGCTTCATAAGTCCAAAGTGTGTTCGATTGCATGTCTTTGGAAAACTCACAATAGCTAATGTAACCTGACGAGGAATACATCTGGCAGTCTACAACATTGCCAGTACGTTACATATGGTCACATGTGTATTCAATATATGACATGCATCCCAAGTGCTTTCTGATACGGTATGTGCTTACCTGTCTTAATACAGCACCGGATAAGACAAGGAGTAATGAGTACGAGAGAGGAAATGCACCAATAGAGGCCTGGTACACAGTTTTGGGACATAGAGGTCACCAACCTTATGTTGAAAGGCACAAGGCAACGTGTGGCTTTTGAACTCTGACCCTGAAGGGCAGATCACTTCCAGGTGGACCAGCAATCATGTTGAAAGGGAATCAAAATGATATATAGCTGCTATTATAACTAAACACACATTGATTTGATGTGGATATTGGAACCGTAAATTATAGCTTCAGGGTTTGTTTAGATATATATGCAGGGTCACTATTGATGATGGTGCAAAATAACAAATGACCTATCCAATGTGAACTTCCTTTTTGGAACTCGGGATTCTAATTTAGTTAGTAAACAGCAACCTAATTGTATACACAATTTAAATGATGCAGGATAATTCAGTTACTAAACGTTTACAATTAAACAATGAATCGCAATTCACATAATCACTAAACGATTCGTAGTTGCTCAATCACCGTTAATGTGTAACTTATACCAAAATCCTTGTAGCAAAAAAGACAACCCTCAAAACAAACGTTTATACGTGTGATATGATACGTAACTATATTGATGCCAATAAATATATTGATGAGTGATAATGGCAATGTTAATGTTCCTCTTCATCGGAAACGTTGACATATATAAAAAAACGTATTAGATATCGGTATTTTTTTAACAACTCGGTATTTTATTAAAGGTACTGTAATAGATTTTTATTGGACCACACGGATCGGATAACAAACGCAACTTAACGACATCTTCTTCTTCTTTGCGATTCTTCGATAGCCAATGATAGATGTTTAGATCTAATTTAATCGAAAAGCTAGATGTTTATTTTTACAGCAGTAAATACCCAATGAGCTTGCAAATTCTGAATGAAGGGATGCCTGTGAGACAACGTGTGAACTAACCAACGCAACGATACATGGACGTGAATACCGATAGAACGGCAGCCAAAGCAGAAAACACACCCACGTGGACGACCACAAAGATATAACGATGATATCAGCTCGAGCACAGCAGACTGATTTTCAGAATCATAATGCGAGGCATGGTGATGACATGAGGAGGCATTCATCCAGCAGTCGATTGAAAATAATTAAACTTCTAGTAAACTCGAAACTTTAACAAATATTACTTTGGATGCTTCTATTAATTAAAGTAACTAAGAGTTATCCTGCCCATCGTGCTTTGAAGAATCGCAAAGAAGAAGAAGACTAAGAGTTATCTATACAAAAAAACAAAACTTGATTACAAAATGGATAACAAATGATTTTGACATTCGGTGTCAATGCGTGTAAAATTAAACGTAACTGAATTGACAGAAATGCCATCACATTGCGTGTGATGGCTAAACGAACTGAACAGATTATCAGCCAGGCGGCCAGAAACAGATCCGACCGTGTGCGTTAGCACGTATGACATCTTTAGCATCACGTACACACACATTGCATCCAGTAAACTTCCACGAAACACGGCAAAGCAGTGCCACATGGCGAGAGTGTCCCGCGGCGAGTCTGACCCGTGGCTATTTCGCCAGCGGAACAGCACCTGGCTAATCCCCCCCGAGGCGTAAATTGTTGCCCAGTTGACACCCAGGTCCTATCGTGGTGCTTCCCTGCCGGGCAGGGCACAGAAGGCAGCTTGTGTTAATCGGCAGCCACACACCCCCACGCCGGAGTGCTGTTTGTCATGGCACGTAAACTGATCTATCATGCGTCACACACGAGCCATATTTACTCTGTCACTGTACATGTGGGAAGCAACTGTAGAAGCAACAGCGTGTCGTCACTTAGGGTTTTTTTTGTGGAGACAACAGTGGGAATTTGCTGAATCGTTCGCGACTGTGTGTTCCCTGTTTTGGAATAGTTTCAAGAAAAAAAAAGACACCTTAAGCAGATTGCATTGATATATTTTTTCTGTTCACTGCTTTTGCATGTGTATGAAGAGCACTTTTGTCAAGCCATTGCTGGATGAACGCCTCTCCACACCGTGTCGATAATGGGGGTTGTTTGGCAATAAGATTCCTGCCTCCGGCGCCTTTCTGTGCGGAGTTTGTGTGTTCTCCCCCTGTTTTGCGTGGGTTTCCTCTGGGTTCTCCGGTTTCCTCCCACAACTAAAAAAACCACGAGTTGATTGGCTGATAATATATAACATGTAGTGTCTGGCTGGTTGGCGCCGGATGTTCGCGTGGCTGCCTCCACCAGCCACCTCTTTCCTGCAGCGCCTTGGGACCTCTGTGTTAAAAGCACTACATAAATGTAATACAATAAAATTAATAGATCGCCACCTTGGTTAATGTGGTTTGGTGAAAGTAGGGAGCAGTGCTCTCTGCTGCCGATAATATACCCCCCTTAGTCTAGCCTATAACAACCTTTCATGCACGGAGGTCACCCATCCAAGCACTCATCCACGCATAGCTTCTGGGTTCTAACGAGATTGGTGCATTACATGTGATTTGATCGGAGGCATTTCTGTATGCATGGATAAACAAAGCTACTGATAACTAAACATTTGTACAGATTTGCAGCAAAAGTATAAGCATGCTTAAGTAACAGAATGTCGGACATTCAATCACAGCCATGAATGTCATTGAAAAAGTAAAGACACACGGATTTGAAGTGGAGTTAAAAGCAGCGAAATTAACTTTGGCTTTCAACTCTCAGTACTCCCCCAGTGATTTGATGAATTGTCATGATTAAGGATCTAAAGCAAGAAAAAAAAATGGCCTCATTTATATGATCTTATTTATGTCGGATTTGCTTGCATTATTTTGTATATTAAATTATCCTAACCGTAACTTCATATAGTTTGAATAAATAATTAGTCATCACTATCTTGTGTGAAATATGCCTTATTTTATTTTACCACCTCTGGGCCTCTGTTGTATTATCCCAGTGGGCTGTTACCTGCTTTTAATAACGGATTTTATCCGATAAGATCATCCAAACATTGCTTTGGACGAGAACTTGCAGAAAAATGTAGAACTTTTTCACATTGTCATTGTGAATTTACAAAGATTATTTTGGTTTTATTGAAGGTTTTTTTTCTTTCCAAAGTACGCAATCGCTTTTCATAATTTGTACTTAATAGGCTTTACTTTCATTATATCTCTCTTCAAAAGTATCCGCTTTAATAGACAATGTATTTGTGGATTACGCATTTTCAAATTTGTATCAACATTCTCTAACCGATACCAACAATGATACCAACATCATTGCCAGGAATGATGATGATAACTATCGAAAACATGGTGGATTTATAAATTACCATTACTTGAAAAAAACGCTGAAGCTAAATATGGTGCATTTGCAGTGTAAATTTAACATGCTTTTGAACTAATTTGTGTTTTCAACACATACCTAATGAATTGTTTAAATCATAACAGGGATAAATACACATCGAGTTTTGCTTAATTTCTTTAATTTGACTTCTATTATACCATTATTAATGTATCATGAGGTGACCGCAACAATGCGAGTGGGATTACAATTCTGCCCAAATTCCCATCACACGAGATTAATGCGGAGCCTAAAGACCCACGTCATGGTGACAACAGATTTACATTTTGATAAATCATTGAGGCCCTGCTGAGAGACCCTGGGGGCCGTCTTCCTTGCTTGGCTTCCAGACCTCTTATTTCACTAATGTACCTTGCAGCGGGGCACGCATGCAACACAACCTTCGCCGTCCCTGGGAATATCTTTAGAAAACACGAAAAAGCGCGTCACATGGGCTCCAATCAACAAAATAAAGGACGCAACAGTACCCACAATGCCTTGCTGCGTAAATGTCTTTCATTGCTTGCTCCATTTAATAATGGAACCCATCTGCAAAAAAAATAACAAAAAACCCCTTCCCAATCGGGCCTGTGTTGTGCCTTTTGTGTGGGCGCTGTGGTTCCCACACGCTTCTACCATGCCTTCCCCGCATCTCCAAACACTGCAGTTCCACTCTCGTGCACCGCAGTGGCTCCGCTCTATATAATGGCAGCCTTTGTTATGGAAACCATGGTAATTACCATAATCGCCCCATGAGGAAATGGACAAAGGACGGAGAGAAAAAAATCTGCAATCATCTCAAGCGGTCAGGTGTTAAAGCCCAGGCCTGCCACGGCAACCCTGTTTTGGAATCCATCCGATCTGCCCCTCTTAATTCTGAATTTGCGAAAATAAATGAGACGTGAGCTTTATTGATGGTTCATAATAAATGGAACGCTCGTGGCAAATTTCTGTTTGGTACAATTGAAATCGTGATTTCGATTATAAGTATTAATAAGTATTAAGAAATTTATATTTCAGATTAACTGCTGCCACTCTTTGCACGTGTCGTGGTTTTTAATAAGCTTGAATAACAACCAAAGAACATCTTCAACCACAATGCGTGAAGAACAATAGAGTAATCCAAGTGTTAGACATCTTAAAATCATCAGCAGCCTAGGTTCAAATAAAAACATCGTTAATGCAAATGCGTTTCCCAGTGCCACGATTGATAACAATTCTAATCAATATTTACAATTCAAACATAAACCCCCTCTTCCAAAACAACATAACGCTCGAAAAGAAAACAAGAATCTGATTTTTCCAAGTCACCCTGCTTTTACTGAAATAGATTGTATCGGTATTCAAATGGTTTGCGAGGCGCTCATCTGTACGGTGCGTTACGTTAAGGACAACTGAACAGGGCAGATGCATCGGCATGCGTGTTGTTGTTGAGCTGCACACTTGCGCAGAGGAGGCCAAAGATATGGTGCCAGAGGGAGGGGATGGTGGGCTGAGGGGGGTATAGCTGTTTCACTGTGGGTAGGGGGTGATGGCTAAGTGGCAGCGCGACAGGTGGATTCCCACACATATCAGTCCCTTTTTAATCCCCCCAGAGGATGGTACATTAAATATCATTATGGATCGCATGTCAGTCAATCACCCTGACTGGGACCTTGCGTGCCGTTAACTCACACAATGGGGCTCATTTACGGCTGCCAATGCACCCGCACGCCCAATTGTCCTTGCCCAGATTTGGGTTACCACTGTTTTCGCAAAGGCTCTTCAGTCCGATCTCTGGAGAATGTTAATGTGGGCTCGATTTTCCTTTTGGATTAACTTTGCAGATGCACCGACCAGTTTCCATTTGAGCATGTAAATAGCAGGTCGGAATCCTGTGTTCTGTCATGTGAACGTGCAGATTAGTGCTCGTGAGTGGCATCAAACCTGAATGCAGAAATTGCTATGAACATTGCACAATATGCTTTTGAATTGTTTACAAAAACTGCCATAAAAATGCTGTATGTCCATTGGAATAGGATTGTGACAGATCTATTTATAACCTGAACTGAATCCAAATTTGACAGTATCGTACAGTATCCCAAAAATAAACGTAAACTGGTAGAAATTCAATTCAATTCAACTTTATTTGTCAACTCTACCATATGTACAGGAC
>JAZEWU010000004.1:6368694-6388079 GCA_036362915.1 Geotria australis | reverse complement strand
TTACCCCGCGCCCTCACCCCCGCCCCTCCAAGTGCGTGGGCATCAGGGCTGACGTGTGCTATAGAAATAAGTTACCAGACAGTTTCCTGGAGGCCTAAGATTTGTCTGCAGCTAAAGTTGATGGATTTGCGGAGTGGCTCGAAAGGAAATGATTTCCGCTATGGCTCATTTTGCAGTTAATTTGCAAGTATGGCAATTAATTAAAACACTTATTTATATCTAATGACCGAATTAAATAGCTATAGAAACAATGTCAATAAGACTGCAATAGATACACACGTGCTATAATTTGGAGTGGGTAAGGCATTATTTGGTGAACTAGAAAAATAATGTACGTTGTCTTAAATTGGTTAATGTGGAACGGTAGCAGAGTGGTTAGCACACTCCGCAACAAACCCGACGACCCCAGTTCGATTCCTACTCAGGACAAATAACAGTTGCGAATGTTTGAATAGGACCTGGTCCTCCCCTACATCGAGTCTTAAATGACTACCTGATGCGGCGCATAAACATCAATACGTGGGAGACAAAGGCAGCATGGTGCTGGCCACCCACCCCTTGATGTGCCGTGCTGGCCTTAACAGGGGCTTGTCAACACTGTCACTTGAACCAACGGTCGGTTCAAGGCTATTTGGATGATCTGTGTATTTTAATGCAGCCAGCGAACACCTTTATTATGTGAAAGCATAATTCTTTATCTGGAATTAAAAAAAACAACGTACATTGTGTTTTGACAGAACTGTCAATAAATGCATGTTGAAGTGTAAGGGGCATGCTGTGGTGCATGCAGTACTTGTGTTTGTGCTCTCATGAGGTTTGCATGCTAGTTTGCATGTTTCCCATGGTGTAGTGCACCTTTACACCTTGTGACCCAGCAGGTCAAAACCGGTCGAGCGTTGTCTTCCTTGAACCAATGCTGCTTCTTAATACTGGTCTGAAAACACAATAATCTAATTGACAAGAATGTTTTCATTTGTAGAAATGCAGATCAGCGTGTTGTTGTTGTTTGCTTTTCCCCATAATTATCCGCAGTAAGTCCTAACGAGTTGGTAAACACCTCCCACGTCGGTGGCTGTTATAAAATAATATGTACGCCTTACCAAATGAATTTAAAGACAAAATGTTTTGGCCTTAAAACCAACAAGCTTTGAACAAAACACTTATTGGGTCTCAAGTGGAGCAAGTACGCACTTTAATACGTTTTTTTGCTTTGCTAGCATTGTAAACGATGGTATGAGAGTTGCATCACAATTTATCAACAACTGGGAAAAAATATATCAGCTGCATACGATTTGTTGTAATTATACATGTTTTTTGATAGCTTTAAATAATTCAGTAGTTTTCCAGAGACACAGAAAGACTTATTAATAATATGGGTTATTTAATTCTACCCATCCATCCATCCATTTTCTAAACCGCTTTTCCTGGTGATGGTCGCGGTGGCCCAACGTTCATAATGTTAAGATTTGTGTAATATTCTTCAATTCCCTCACGCTAGGGGGTGGGGTGCATTTTAAAGTCACATGGTATATGTCATAGTTCTTAATTTAAAAAATATATTGCTTTTTAAAGATTCATATCACTGCACTCTTCATTAGGGGTGATGAACACACTAGGCTAAAAGTCAGACCCGTGAGAATATATAGCTAAAACGACCAAACAACGACCAAAGGCATATGGTAGTTTTCTTAAAACTGTCGATATATGGTGACCATATGTAGAACACTTTTAAACAGGCATGGTAAAATCATAGGGGCCCAGCATTGGGAGCAAATGGAAAGATTTAGTTGTCAGTTAACATATTTTTTGGACTGTATGTGAATCAACACAGTTGCCAAGAGACCTTTTTGAAATGTCTTCAGTACTTTGTCCATATCGCAAACTGCTGAATGAAGGCTGACCCGGCCCAAGCAGGGAAAGAAGACTATGATTTGAAAACGAGGTGTATTCAACCAGAGTGTTGAACGGAGTCAAAATAAATGGCTGTCGAAATCAAACAAGCGCGCTGGGGTGTCTACGTGGGTGGTTTGTGACTGGCGCTCGGAGGGGAGAGACTTTTGTAGGTTGTGGGGGAAATTGGGTTAAGCCATGGGCAGTTAAGCAAAACCGAACTCCATCAACCCCCAAGTATAAAATATGAATGTTACATTGTGGGTGCAGTTTGGCATGAAATATGTACAATCTGTGGGAAATTAGGTTCATAAATAAATTAACATTGTTAAATGGAGTAAAGTTTGATGTCGGAGTTATAAGAAGTACTCAGGATACGAATGTTTAAATATTGACCTAATTTGTTATGATATTGTAAATGTTTTTTTAAATTGGCAATTAATTGCTTAGTTAATTCTGATAATATGGGTACGGCAATGTTGCAGTGGTTAGCACAATGCGCTATAAGCTCAGCAACCAGGGTTCAATCCCTGTAATGGCTAACATCCCACACACTGTTCGATTCCTGCCTCAGGCGCTTTTTCGTTAAGATTGTGTGTTCTCATTTTGTGCGTGGGTTGCCTCCGGGTTCTCCGGTTTCATCCCACAACCTAAACAAACACTCGTTAATCATAATATAGAGGATGGAGTGTCTGGGAAATGTTGGCACCGGCTGGCTGCGTGGCTGCCTTCCCCCCACCTCTCTGTGGTTTCCTTGCACCTCCGTATCCGTGTCTCGTCCATCACCAGGCGTGGAATTTGCGAGTGTTATGAATTGTATCAGTATTATTCATTATAATTAACCGTCAAGATTGACGCTGCATCCTCCAGTAGCAATCCCACAAGCAGATGATTTATAAAGGGCTACAAATTATAATTTTACGATTTAATGAACAAGAAAATGTATTAGTTGTGTTCCAAAATCCAATGTTTTTATTTAGAGCAGCAGAACACAGATGAATACATGTGAGGTGCCAAGTAATATAAATGCTTTACGTTAATCATTTTGCCAAGATGTAGCCTTTTGTATAAAAAAGAGGTGTTTTTTTTGAAAGACATTAAATATGTTGACCGTATAGAATTTCCTGGGCAGGTGATGTTTCTCGTACTTTTATAATTGGCCCTATATGTAACCTTAACCTTTAAAATAATACACCCTGTTTTGGAATGCAATGATTTTTGGGGACATAGAATGTGGGGAGTGCTATAATGAAAAACGTGGCTTTGGTCATTCAAAAACAAATCACACAGAGTCTTTTAGAACTGTCCATACACGTTTACGCCACTCATGCCATCGAAGGGACAATGATCAATGAGAGGTATCTAAGTACCTTTGACAGGTTTTGCGCGTAACCAACTCAGTCAAATTTGTATATACGGGTCAAGCTGGCGGGTGGCGAATTAACGCTGGGAGGTGGGCACTGCACTGCGGTTCGCGCTATCCCGGCATCAGATAGTGCTCACTGCTCAGGAGTGTTGTTTGGAATGAAAGATGACGGCCTTAGAGTACTATAGCAGAAATGTATAAGTTGTGTTTGGGCTGTTCAGAGCGACCCATAAATAAAGTTTGCCCAAGTTCTGATTTTGTCTTCTGAAGGGCCTTGTGCAAGTAATAAAGTACGTGTTTTTTTACTTGCCTTTGTGTTATAATAATAATAGCATTTATAGAGCGCCTTTCACCCGAAGGTCACAAAGCGCTGCGCAAGGCTGTGGAGAGAACGGCATGTCAATAACATCAAGACAGATAAACTGAGAATCAAGCAATGGCAATAAATTATAGGACATAGGTCATAAAGACAGCAGAATAATAATAGCATCTACAGAGAGGCGACCGACCGCTGTCGTACAAATTAGTGTGCGCTGCATCCTCACGAAACACTCCGTCACGCTCGAGTCGTGCACACACGCGAGCCTCTATCGTTCCCCCCTCTCTCCATCGTTCGCTCCCCGCCTCTCGCTCCCCGTCGCGATGTCGCGTGGCTATGTGTGCCACTTTAAAGAACGATTACTAACAAGCTCTACACATCCGAAAAGTACAGGGCTTAGCATACACTGGGCTTAATTTCTCACTGAACGTTTCCTGGCGGACCGATGGACTTGGAGCTAGTGTGTGACTAGTAGCCACATCCATAGCGAGATGTTGACTGTATGTGGTGTACTGGGTGCAGAAGTATTTTCCAGGACACATAGTCAGTTGAAATCAATTCCTGAGTGTATAACATGTCCTTGGCAATATACACGGCTGGAATCATCATGAGTCAGACCTGCACTTTCATTTTGGTCAAATTAGCACTGCACATCTACACACAATCTCTGACAACACCATGTGCCAGCCTTTAGGATCGTCTCATGTCTCCTCCATCACAACCCTGGAACTAACGGGGACAGTTGTTGAAACCCGTTCTTAAAACAACAAAAAAATCCCTGATGATTCACATATTATATTTAGCATTTTGGATTAGCTGAATCCATAATGAATACAGATAGTTACAACAACATTGCTTATGGAAATTAAGTTGTTAAATTAATAGTTTGGAAATTATTTCTTGGCGCTGGAATATTCCAGACAGAAACCGCTTAAGTAAACCCCAAGTCCTTCTCCCAGTGAACCCTCGTGTTCTCATACAGGCAGACCGCTTGGGTAAAATAAAAGCAACTTAGCAGCGAGCCATACCTGATTAATCATCACAAAATACATTTCGATAGGTTTAAGGAACAACGTTAAACGGTGAAATAAAATTAGACGAGAAAAAAAAATATGGGCATTTTTGTTGCGCGGCTTTGCCGCAGCTTAATATAGATGCAGCATTGTTTAAAGTCACTATTGACCACACCCAATATCAAAACATTCTGCAATAACTATATATAAATGAGACTAAACATAAAAAAATCCCTTCCATATTTGGTAAGCGCGCAAACCGTTGCGTCATTTTACACGCGGAGGCGACGCGCCGCACGTAGGGCTTTCACACGTGTAGCCTCCTCCGAGTGACGCAGATGGAAAGCATTGAGTGTTCCCCGCCTACATCACGCTCACTCGCTCACTCACCCACGCAGGCAGCCAGCCACCCACCCAAACGTCTCCCCCTGACCCATGTTGCTGCTTTGGCAGCATGAGCTCCACCACACAGAGCAGAACCCAGCCACCCCTCCCAGCAGCAGAGTGGTGCAAACCACACGCCGATCAGCCACCTCACTCTCTCCTCCACACACACGGCAAAGGTCCCCCGTGTAGCTTACACGTGCCTGTTGGGACAAGTGCTGTGAGTGAGCAAATATGAAGGGGGCTACTGCGAGCTGGATAGTGGTGCTCTCAGTACCACCCGCGGCCGCCTTTGTCTCCTCAATGCCGCAGACATTTAATGCCGACTCAACATAGTGAGACCCAAAATCATTTGGGATATTTGTCACTTATGGGTCGGCAGGTTCGTAGCACGATGTGCTAACCAGTGGGCCACTTGCTCCCCTCGATAGTCGATCCACAACACTGTCTGCGCCCCTCCCTTCCCGTCTGTGTCCTGTTGGTCGTCTGGCCAGAGTTGGCCTGCCGCAAAGTGACGAATTTCGCACTGGATGTCAACCGCATGCCGCAGGCACACGCGCGGTAATGACTAGCAGATTTTCTCCAGCTGAGCAAGGCAGTCAGTCATTGTAAACGGCTTCCAGCAGTAATGCCAGCACTTGATTGTGGTTCCGTAAAACAATGCAGTCATTTCATAGAGGCAGACCACGTTTCGTATATTCTCAAACATTCAGTGTGTAACATAATGTTCTCTCAGGACCTGCTGTAAGGTAGGTCCTGACAATAATAATTGTGGTTTCTGGAGGCTACAGTTAACAATGCGAAAACAAGAATATCGACATTGTATTCTAAAGAGGATGTATGGTGGTAATATAGGCTACCTGTTTGCGAGCATCTATTACAGCTGGCCAGTAGAGCCAATGAGTTGTTGGCTGCCCGCGTCCCTGAATTGCTGATGTTGACAGCCAATTTCAGGTATTCATAGTTAAGCAACTTAACCAGTCTACTGACATTGTTTTTCTAATACGTATTAAAATTATAAAATATAACTTCCAGCCATTCTCATTATACAAATGAAGGCATATTCATGCAACGTCAGTCACTTTCCATGTCACTCGGTTATTTTCACCACACTTAAGCGCCCTGGTAAGCGGAGGTTGGTGAAGGGGGTGAGCACAGGACTGGTTCTGATTTTAGTCACGACTTACAGTAGCCATGGCTGGGAATGGACCTCGGTGCAGTGGGAGCTGAGCACTGGTACAGCTGCTCCGCCCGTTGTACGTTGTTGTTGCCGGCTTGCACGGCTGTTATCCAGGTTAATAATAGTATAACTCATACCGCGCACAAATGTCACGCTTGGTCATGGACGAGACACGGATAGGGGAGGCGCGCAGCCGAGCTCAGTTGTGGGTTTGCCTGAAGGAATAGGTGTTGTCTGAGTGGTTTTTTTGAAGGCGCAGGTGGAGGCTGTTCCAGGTTGAGCCGGTTGGTCGCCAATGGTGGGTGTACAGGTGAGCAGAATGTTACGCGTGTAAAGATGTACCTGCCTGGCGGAAGGTGGATTAGAACCTAAGGTAAATAATGGAGTGACCCGAATGGTTTTTCGATGTATGCCATATATTTTCTGACTTTGGGCGTCGTGGAAAAAAATAATGATACACTTAGGGCACCGTGAACCGAGAAAGTTTGGGAACCACTGGGCCACTTCAAACCCTGACCCCTTGAGGTGGTTACGTTCGGGGACAGCGAATGGTGAACGGGGATTGGCTGAGAAACAGACGTGAAAACGAGGAGAGAGGGGGAGGCTGGGAGAGCAGGAAAAGTAGGAGTGAGGAGGAAGATATATAGAGATAGATGGTTATTATTACAGCAGAAAAATACCCAGTGAGCTTGCAAGCCGTTGACGGGATTCCTGCGACACAACAAAAATGCGAATTGACAACATAAAAAAAGACTATAAGCGGGAGACGGATCAAGAATCGGGGTTGTTGTGGGTGAACTCCTGAGGAGAAGGCTGAGTTACAGCCGTTATCTACCCAAGTGAAGAAACACGTGCATGCACACCCGTTTGTATTACTTTATTCTCTACAATAACATTAACGTGTTGTTACATTCCGTCCCCTTGCCGGGTCTCTTCAATAGTATGACACCCACCCCCCTTGCTGCAAATTAAAACGTTACCAGAAATGAATACCCTCATCTCGATCCTAGCACGGAGTATTCCTGGGATCGCGTATTTCAGCTATGTTGCGTCAGAGGTCGTGAAGTGCCCTGGCTGGTCCTGATACAAAACGACGTCCAAATAGCATGAAACAAATTATTAAACGTATAGCCCTTTGTCCATTAACTTGTTTCACCATACTTCACCACGCTGGTCAGTGAGAGTTGGTCAAAGTATTTGCTGGGACAGGTTCAGGTTTCACTCGCACTGACAAAACCTGGCCTGCAGTTGAACGCAGGTCGCCATGCTGTCTGAAATCCTCAGTGCCACCGTTGTTACCTCGTAGTAAAATAGCATGCGTCATTATATAAATAATAAACTGGGTCATTGTCATTTTCACACAATTGCAAAAAATACGCAAGGCATTCTTGCACGTAATCATTCCTTGGACTCAAGTAACACTCTCCAAGTAACACTAATGCATAACACGTAATACGCTGTGTTCCCTGCTGTAAGTGGTATTACAGGGTAGGGTCGAGCTTTAAATGAAATAATTGCTCAAGTTGTTATGTTCCAAATTATTTGACAAATGGACGAACAGATTTATGGATAGACACACAGAAACCGAGAACATAATGACAAGGAGCCCATGGACTCATTGAACACGTTGCAAGTGAAAGCCTGATTGCTTTTAAGGGAATAACAGCGTCAATGAGTTGGAATCATTTTTCATGCTGCCCTGTGACCTGCTTCTGACAGCAACCTCCAGAAATCGTAGTGGTTATGTGTTCACAAATTCAGCAGCAATGAAATTAACTGACGTGCCTTCCTGCAAGTCCTTGCAGAGAGAGATGAAGTAATCTGGATACTGTTTCTGACTGGAAGATGTAATGGATCTGAACAATTGCAACACAATACGTTTACATTTAAAGTTATGCACGTTTAAAGGAACGGGGTGCTGTTGTAGACGTGTTATGTTAATATGACATAAACCATCAGTATAATAATCGCAGTGGTGTACAATACTTTTGGACTTTTTAGAGGAACTTAAAACTATACTGAGGTCATACAATAATACAACAGATGGATCAATGCACTGCATAAGAGGAGGATTATATACAGTACTTGTATGCCCCGTGTTAGGAAATTGTACAGGTGTGTCTGTAAACTCACAGTTGCTATTTTAGTACATTACTTCCACAATTAAAACACGAAAAGAAACATTAACACGCTCTATTGAAAACAAAAATCAATAGAAAGCTCTTATTTATTGTAGAAAAAGTTGTCTGCCTTTGCAAAATTGCCTCCGAAAAAAATAGCACTTTTTTCGGTAGAGTGGCCAATGTTCACAACGGGCTGATGAAATGTCATGGCCCACAATTCCTTTTCATTTGTTGACTCGGTTTGGGATTCGTTGAATGATTCCATTATATGACTTATTTTCGCTTTAAAAAAAGAGTTCTGATGGCTATATTCATGGGCTAATGATGGAAAAAGCCATACATTTCCACTTGAAGTGAAACCCTAAGAATGAGTGGTGGTATCCCTAGAAACAGGTCACTGCGGTTGTCAGTTTAATGGATTGAGATTGCACATCCTAGGGATCTTGTATAAGCATCAAACCATAATTTACATGGCTTAGAGACAGCTAAGAAGCTAACCACACTTTTCAGCTTGAAGCAGAGCTGGCCTTTGCAATTTCCTGGCGTAGTGAATAATTTATAGTCCTCTGTAGTAAACGATTGCCAAAACAGTGGCTTATAGCCAGTTAGCGAAGTTAAAATTAAATTTCTACATTATCCTCGGTCAGTTTTTCAACAGGCTTTTTTGTGAATAATGAAATGGTCCGTCCAAGGTGTAATTAAAATGTTTCTATGCTGTGTCGATGATATTAATGAATATGTGTAATGTTTAATGCTTATAGAATACTAATAAGAATTATTGTGGAAATATTCATTCATTCATTCATTTTCAGAAACCGCTTAATCCTGTACAGGGTCGCGGTGAGCCGGAGCCTATCCCGGCAGACATAGGGCGCAAGGCATGGCTTATACCAAGGACGGGACGCCAGTCCATCACAGGGCACCGGGGGCAATTTAGTCCGCAGGCCAATTAACCTATGCATGTTTTTGGACTGTGGGAGGAAACCGGAGCGCCCGGCGAAAACCCACGCGGACACGGGGAGAACATGCAAACTCCACACAGAAAGGCACCCCGAGCCGAGATTCGAACCCGGGACCTTCTTGCTGTGAGGCGGAAGCGCTACCCACTACGCCACCGTGCCGCCCTATTGTGGAAATAATTTGTTTTATTGTGAATACCTTGGAATATCTTGATGGATTAAGGCCTTTACTTACAAGTGGTCATGATCTCGATACAACAAAGATTCCCATATAGCTTTAACAGACTTTTGAGTCAAGTACTGTTAGCGCTTGAGTCAAGGCCATTACAGCACATGAGGAGGTAGGTGGCCAACAAACGCCCTGCCATCTTTGTCTCCCCAGTGACAATGTTTACACATTGCACCAGTTACTCAACTGAGACTACGACGACCTAGGAGACGCCCAGGAATGGTTCAGATAATTGTCACTGTTACTGACTGTGACGCCGGGATTATAGCGCAGTGCACTAACCACTGCACCACCGCTCACAGATGCAACAGTTTCGTGAACATCTGCAAGTGAGTTTATTTCACTGCTTCCTCTCCACCGCGGAGTTGTCAAGCGTGTTCCATCCTTTCGGGCGGCACTGCGGTGCAGTGGTAACGTCTGCACCTGACAGAAAGAAATTCCTGACCTAGGTACTTTGTGGAGTTTGTGTGTTCTTCCCCTGTTCTGCGTGGGTTTTCTCCAGGTTCTTCGGTTTCCTTCCACAATTGGCCGATAACATCATAATATATAGGAAGCAGTATCTGGCGAGTTGGTGCCGGCTGACCGACTGGATGACTCTCTCCCACTGTGCAGTTTCCTCGCACCTCCATATACATGTCTCATGGAATTTGTATGCATTATAAATTATGTTATTATTACTCCATTGTTAGTCTTGATCACCGGTCACAGTCCCTTAAGGAAAGATGTCCTACCTAAGCTAATTTGATTTTCTTGACAATTAATATGATAAACTATACATCGGTGTGAGAATTGCTTGCTAAAGCTGTTCTTTCGGGATAACCGTGTCGCCTCCCGCGTCGGAGGTATCCTCAGGCATTCAGAGAACTGAGGGTGTGTACAGAATAAATATACCAGTGTGTGTACAGAAGAAATATGTAAATCGGTGCACTAGCTGCTATTCTCTTGCCCCACTTTTTCACCAACCTGCACTGACCAGGATGGTGAAGTATGCCCAAACAAACCCCTTTGACCAACAGAGCGTGGGGAAAGGCTTTCATAGAGCAGTGGATGGCCAGATAGTTGTTAATACTTTCAAAAAAAGTAAATTGTTACTCTACGTTATTTTTTACAGTGATAATTATGCTACTGTAATTATGAGGGCACAACTTTTTAAAACATGTTTTGCTTTAAATAAGATACACCGCTGTGGATAAATATGAACGTTAATACACAGATTATCATAAATTAGGCTTGATTGTTACAAACAATAGTCATAATAAACCGTAATCAGGTAGAACACTTCTACGTAAAATATTCCGATTCAACTTGAACATTAGTTGAGTACTTGGAATAATGCGGTGTTACCAAATTTCCAAACTTGGCATCATGAACAAAAAAGCCAAGACCTACATTTTGACATTGCATACTTCAAAACCATTGGAAATCATCGAGTTATTCAGCAACAACCATTCCCCGAGGACACACACGACACCTCTGTTTGGAACTTAAGTGTGTTTACAAAGATTTGGTTAAATCTCTCGGGCACGAGGTTGTTTAATGGACATTTAACAGACAATCCCATCTGTCTTGAGGCCCATGCATGTGCCAGAGCAGGCGCTAGCACTTGTGAAGAAGGGGACCAGCACTTGGCGTGCTGTCTCTGTCATCAGCCTCTCCGTTGGTCTCAACGCCTGCACCTGTCCACAGCCCTGACACTACACTCCCCTCTGCCCCTGTCATTGCTCATAGACGGGCCTCGGCACTTGTATGAGCTCCAGTTGATTGTGTTAACGTCTGTCCGTGTCACCGTGTTTGCCTGTAGTATTTTTAGTGGTACACATGTTAGGAGACTCTTACATCCAACCACGCAAACGTGTGTTGTTTTTCACAGTCAGCACACACCCTGTACCAAGGTAATGCCTTGTTGCTGCGTTCGTTGTATTATTTTCAATGCCAGTGCGTGACATTGTAAACCCAGTTAAAACAATGTTTGTTGCGTGACGTATTGTACTTTATACATATCTGGCGAAGTGGATGTTTTTCCAAAAATTACAATTATCTGCTGTTCATCTAAAAATCAACACGTTCAATTGATTTCACCTCTGCAAATTCCGGTGTCTACTGCTCCAAGAATATACTGTTCATATTTCATTCTTATGTTGTGATATCCAATTGTCAAATTTTACCTCTTCATTGCATTATAATCACATTTCATAAAACTATTTTCTCTTTTGACTCTCTCTCTGCATTGACGGGAGCGTCTCTCGTGTCTTTGGAACATGCAGGGAGAGAGGGAAAGGGTATGTCCCTGGAGCTGATCGGTGTAATCTGATCCTCATGGCTTTGGGGATCAACAGAGAGAGGCTGCAGCAAGCTGGTAATACTCCATGGCAGCCAGACGAGGCAGCTGTGTTCATTAGCGCTGGGATTGTGTGCTGTGCCGTGGCAGTCACGTACAAGTTTACAGGGCCTCGGAAATGTGGACAAAATATTAAATAAACACGGCCGTGTTAAACAGCCCTGTATTCCATTGTGATCCAAGTCCATTATGTCATAATAATTTGAATCCAAGTGTAATTATTGTGAACGTGTGTAAGGTTTATCTTATCTTTGTATAACGTATACTCATCAGCAGCAGTATGATCAGTTCAGTGCTGGTTGAAGGCCTCCATATGTCGTTCTGAGTTATCATGGTTCTATGATGTAACTGTACACCTAAGGTGTGCACAAGCAATACACATCCTCCCAGTCATGTTACCTGCCTTGATTTAATTTGCAATAGCTGCATTCATGTATTTATATACGCAAACAGTTAACTCAAACGCACGGAAACCGAAACACAGCATTAAATACATGTGTCCAGTAGTTATTGCATTGCAAGCTATACATTCCCTGCGGAAACCATACATTTTACACATCCATTTAGTCAAAAACGTTTCTGAATGCACGTTTGACGGATCGCATAAAATTAACCAAGAGTCAACACTGAACAGAAAGCTGCTCAACTGTTCAGCTTCCGAGACTGATATACTGTAACACTTGCACTGCCTATCGGCTAAATAATCCTGACAAGCGTGTAAAAGTTGGTTTAATGCCTGTAAGCACCATTTCCTGTAGCAGAGGCAGCCGGCACCTGTTCGGGGCCGTTTTCCCCACTTGCAGCTAGTGTGGCCAATCCCTTGCACATGTGGCTGCCCCCAGTACAACAAAAGGAGTGCAGGAGAAGAGCATGAAATTAATTGGCTCAGCCTGCCAGAATGTACTACCGCACTGGTGGCACACAGTTACATTTTGGAACAACTGCTGCTTTGGCCCAGCCTGGCTGTCACCCTTCATTTTTTCATTTTTTGTAAATATATTTTTTTGGGGAGCGGGTGAGTGGGTGGGTGGGCGGGTGTTAGTGAGTTGCCTAAAGTGCATATTCAAATATGCTGAAGACTTCAGTTTTCTGGTATTATATGCCAGTAGAATGCATCATTCGTTCATTACGCAGGAAAAACAAATGTTGCCATTTAAGAAATCAGAGATTGCTGAAAAAAAGTTTGCAAATTTAGAAGCATGCATTATATTACTAATACTGGCTTTTAAGGGTTGAATTAATGTACCAGTAGAAGGGAAGTTTCTGCCAATGTTTGGCAGAAAAATGTCTCCACTCCCCCAAACTCTCACTTTCTGCTGGATTAGCAGTTTTCTCACCCAAAAAAATGCAAAACATTTTTTTAATCAATATGTGAATAAAGTACAAAGAAAACACGTGAACACGGTTCAATGTAATTACATATATTATATTCAAAATATTACTTTCACCGCATAATACAAGAGGCCGTGTTGGCAGTGAACTTTATCCAGAAGTCCATAGGTGAACACAGGCCAAAACATGTGTCTGGCCTGTTGTTATACCACAACGATGTTATTGCCCGCTATTACACCACACGATGATGCTGGAGAGAGCCAACGATGTCATAATTGCCTGAACAGGCGCACGGTTAGGTAAGGAAATTTTCAGATGATCACAAAAAGGTCCATTGGGAATGTCGCTTGCAATAAAGTGTGCTTAAAAGGTGAGTGCAAGCGGGTACATTTTGGTGTTGATGGCCAATTTTACGCTGCCATCCAAAATTGGAGTAATTTGGTGAACCCCAAGACCCAACCTCCTGCGTAGGCACATGCCATACTCTTTGTTCTTAACCTGTAAGCATATTTTTTTTCTCCTCTCTTGTCCCATCAACTTTTACTTCCAAAACACCTCCCCCTCTCCTCCAACCCATCATCTCGCACACCACTACACCCCTCCCGCCAAATGTGGCCATGTGGTTTGGTTTAGTAACTGATTTTTATTGTGAGATCCAGCCTGTAAGATTTACAATTTTTTTTTAAACCTGGGCCACCAACAAGGACCCCTGTTGGATATTCTCCTACTGTATTTACACGGTCCGGGTTGGTGCCAACTTAGAGCATGTGAAATGCATTCATTACAGCTGACAGATTGTCTTTTAATAGGCTGTTGCAGAATTGGCCTTCTCAAGAGGTAATGTTGAGTTGGAAACAATATTGCATTGATTCGCCCACTGGAACTGGTTCACAGCCAGAAACCTTTTTTTACTGCAAATGCAGTAATCTACCACATAATAGCCCTAGGGTTGCAGTTAGCACCAAAAGGTTTCAATGCTGAACATGTTTTAAATAGAATAAAGCAGCACGTTTAGCTGGAAGCTGTATATAACGAATTATAATTAACATAGGAAGACATTTCATATGCATCGCGGGACTTTGGGGTGCTCCACGAAACAAGCTTTGAATTTTATTCATTTATTCATTGTCAGAAACCGCTTAATCCTGTACAGGGTTTCGGTGAGCCAGAGTCTATCCCAGCAGACTCAGGGCGCAAGGCAGGGATATACCCAGGCTAGGACGCCAGTCCTTCATCGGGCACTGGGAGCAATTTAGTCAGCATGCCAATACAGCAGCATGTCTTTGGACTGTGGGAGGAAACCGGAGTGCCCGGCGACAACCCACGCAGACACGGGAAGAACATGCAATCTTCGCACAGAAAGGCACCCGAACCAGGATTCGAACCCGGGCCCTTTTTGCTGTGAGACGGCAGCACTACTCACTGCGCCACCGTGCCGCCCACTTTGGATATCGTTCATAAAAAAAACGGACATGACAAATATAAAATCGTTTTCACGCTGTCCCATTTTGAGCTGCAGCAGAGTTGCATTTGTCGCTGCGCTGTGTGAACGTGTGGTTGTCACATGTCTAAAACCCCACAGCTTGGACAGATCAAGACCACTGGTTACTCATGGAGATGTCAACAGAAATAGTGATAGTAGCAGCATGCGCATTCATCATGGCATGCCACTAACAGGTGCACATGTGGCACTTTTGGGTGGCACGGTAGTGCGATGATAACATTCGCCGTGATAACACTGGTCTCACAGCACGAAGTTCCCTGGTTCTATTTCCGACTCGGGTGCATTTCTGTGTGAAGTTTGTGCATTCTGCCTGTGTCCACGTGGGTTTTCGCCAGGCACTCCGGTTTCCTTCCATAGCTAAAAACACGACTCAATATTTGGTCGATAACATCTCCATATATAAAGGACACAGTATCTGGTAAATATTGGTGCCGGCTTACCACATAGCTGCCTTCCTCCTCCCCCGCCTATCTGCAATTCCTGAGATGTACGTTAAAATATATTAATAATAGTTGGCATAATAATTGCCTGGCAATCACATTTGACATTGACAGTAAATGCAGAATCCACTCACCCGTCCACTGCAATGTTGAAGATGGTAAGCGAAGGCTACCGTATTGCTCAATACAATCGCGTCTGTAAACTATTTGCAGTGAGAAGCTTCGAGTGTCTGTTGTTAAGCTTGCATGCGATATATACCAAGTAGCAAATAACTTTTATTTGTGGTGTTAAATTAACCAACAATTTGTTATAACTTAATTTATAATGTCTAACAAATACGTGTTCAGCTACAAACGGTGAAATATGTAGGAATAAATAAACGTTAACAATTTAATGTAATAATGAGTGAACATAAACACGTGGATTGTTTGGCTACAGCCATATTAATGCAAACATAATTGGAAGGGCAATTGAGCAAGTGTAATGAGCCAAGTGGCTTTCCATTTTTTAAGAGGCAGTAAAGCTGTCACACTAAGGGATTAATTTTTAAAATGCATAAGCAGATACAGCTAAGGGAAAACAAGTGAAGAAAATGTGTGCAGACAACTGACGAGTTAATGCAAAATGTTTTTTTTTTAATGCGGCACTACAGAACGGTAGCTTAAAACACTGCACCAGTCCTAAAAAACGAACCTTGCAAAATTAAATGTTGCACACCTGTGGAGCATGGGTAATGACTCCCGTGGCATGCACATATGTAAGGAATTACATACAGAGGGTTCTGTTCCTTAGTGGGGATGATGCTGTATCGTTACCAGTCGCTAAATGTTCCCTTACGTTACGTAAGGATTACGTTTAGTCTCATAAATAACGTGTACTAAACAGATGCTACAGTACCTCACCATCTTGTACATAACACAGGCAATTCAAGTTTTTCATTCATAAAAACAGGTCCGTAATTTACAACATTGGCTGCACTTCCCATTTCCACAGCAATTATTTTCAGCTCATGTTTGCTATTAATACAAAAGTACACATCTACATTTTGAAAAATGTAATTTATTTTAAAATGAATCTTTGGAATTGCTTTCCAAAGCTGGTCTTTCCGGATAGCCACTTCATGCTCTCCCCCACCCCTCTCTCCCCTTTGCGACGTGTTGTCCCCCACGTTGGAGGCATCCGCGGGCGTTCTGTCACTACGTTCCGAAGGAGAGACTTCGCAAAGAAGAGAGGGGGAGCACTCGACACATCTATCCCGAATCTTAATGGCGAGAAGGTGGTAATTTTAGTAATAACAGCCGTGCGGCTCTGTGAGGTTTTCTGCATATTAAATACTCCGACCAAAGTTTTATAATAACGATGATCAATATTTCACGAGATTAAATAATATACTGTTAATGCATTTCACGTCAAAGTATTGCTTTCTAATGTCAATAAACTTGAGTAAGTATAGCCATCAATTCAACTGCGTGTGAGCAAATGGGTATGAAATTACTCGAATCTATTAAAAACACACTCTCAGCTGTCACCCTGTCCCATCACCCAAACCTAACTTGTGATGTGTCTGTTGTCTGACATTCCATTGTGGCTGCCACGTGAAAATTATGCTGTGTTTAAATATTTCTGCCAGACATGATGGTCTGCAGCTATACAGCCGGGCACAGTGGGAAGAGAATAGTCAACTTAATGCAGATGGGGAACAAATGGAATTCATTCTCTGAACCCTCCCCCCAACATGACCAGATCTAATAAGGAGGGAGGGGTTACAAGTGTACTGGGCTTCAAGATCAAGAGCACACCCACCCCCTAATCCTAAATAGCAATACTTATTTATTTACATGATAGGTTAGTGATTAAACATACAGCCGATTCCTATGATAAATACTAAGTGTAGGGTAAATGAAAATGTAAAATGTGTGGTTAATAGCTCAGCCAGCGATTCATTCCTCACAATATTTCTAGCTATTCCTTGTCCAAAATAAAAACGTGCAAAAGTCACGCTCTTTGTAAATATTAAAATTGGGTACGAGCAAAGTTGTTGTCTCTGACAACGGTGATGGTTGTTTGAGAAAGGATAGGGACCTGCAGCCAGCATTATTATGGACCAGGACCCCACATGTCTCCCAACAGGCCTGCAAAGGACCGCCAGATTTAGCAAAATTAGCAGCCTCTCTGATGAAAGATTTTTTTTTTCCCATCGACTAGCCATTAAAATGGTAAAAGATCACAGGATTGATTTGCAAGTATACATATGTGCACGAATATACTCGCTTGCAGAGCTCTCAGATTTCTCACTTATGAAAACCTTGGCTAAGGGTGCTGATTGTGTACTCGCGGATTTCATACAAATGAGGCAGTGGCAGCCAAGTCACAAGAGAAATTTCGAGAAAATGCAGCTTGGGGATGTTCACAAGTCATTTTCCAGCCCAGCGTGGGGGACGCTGGCATTCGTCGCTATTCCCACTTGTACTTTTTTATGTTGCATATATATTTTCTATTATTTCTCTTTCATATTTTACTGTGTTGAATTTAACGTCATTAGTGCTATTTGCATCTGCCTGTTCCATCGACCCGGTGCACTATGGCACCACTTACCCCTGATATCCTTCTCAACCGCCGTCCGACATTCTGGCATTCGGTACCTGACTTATGTGCCAAAAGATGTGTTTTATAGATCCTCCGCCAGCCCCCGTGCATACATCGAGGCAGCGGCCTCAAAAAACAGCCCTTTAATTTCATTATAGCGGTGCACCCATCTGACCGGCTGCCCGGACCAATCACCTTGGTACCACCTGATGCCTCCATCGTATACCCAGAATTTCCATCCCACCTTTAATGTTTTCATCGACGCTCAAAAGTCTCAACTGCTTTACCCTCTTTAATGTGCGCTCTATTAATAACGAAATGTTATTGGTTGGTGATTTGATCACGGATAACCGCCTCGATTTCCTCAGCCTCACAGAGACCTGGCACCAACCTGCAGATCATCTCCTGTTTAATCAAATCCTACCAACAACTATACATTTCTGTTTTTTCTGCGTGTATCCAGCCATTGTGGAGGCCATGCTTTCATTCATCACCCGTCTGGTGTGGTGTCCTCCGTCCAGCAGCCGTGCAGGCCTTCCAGTCGTTCAAACATCTTGTATTGGAGTGGAGGGCAGCTCAGCCAGGGGCATTGGTGCTACTTTAATTCCCCCACCCCCCACCACAAAGACCTCCTCCTCTTTCATCCGGGAGCTGACTGAGCTCCTTTCCGTGCTGCGTTCAGCTTCTGACAGGATATTGCTCCTTGGCGATTTTAATATTCATGTCCATGGATTTCCTCAACGCCCTACACTGCTTTGATTTTATGCCGCACGTCAAGTCACCCACTCACACACGTGGTCACACTTAAAAATTAGTTTGTTGCTGGGGCATGCTTCCACCATCGACCCCAGTGTCTCTGATCACCCGAGGCGGATCGATTCCGGCCTTGGGCGCCTTTCTGTGTGGAGTTTGTGTGTTCTCCCTCTGTTCCGCGTGGGGTTTCTCCGGGTTCTCCGGTTTCCTCCCACATCTTAAAAAAACCACCCATTAATTAGTACGCCGATAACATCATAATATTCGAAGAATCGCAAAGAAGAAGAAGATCATAATATATAGGAAGCATTGTGTGTCAATATTTTGGCGCTGGCTAACCGCCTGGCTGCTTCCTATGCCTTTCTGTGTTTTCCTTGAGCCTCTGATTTGTTCTCTTGTCGAATGAATACCTTCAACATTGAATGAATATGTGCGCGTTATAAATTAAACATTATTATTATTATTTCATCCACCAGTTCCTCCACCATCCACTGTTTCTAAGTGCCTCATCAAATTTCTTAGCTTAAAATCAATTTCCTCAGATAACTTCTCCATAACTGTATGAGAATAATCACACTTGTATTTTGCATTTACATAACACCACTTAGTCACATCTTACACCAATTCAGTTTAGATTTTCATCGCTATGCCGATGACGCCCACATTTAGATACATGCCAGGTCCACACCCAGTTCAGTTTGTCGTCTTCATTCACAATTATTAAGGCCTGCATGGAGGCTAACTTTCTCTAGTTGAACGCCAATGCGACCGAGGTGCTGCTCTCCCACTCCCATCTGCTGCGCTCCCAGCACACTTGCGGACTCCGGTTGCTTCTTTTGGATGAATAATAATAATATCAATTTATATAGCGGCGGCACGGTGGCGTAGTGGGTAGCGCTTCCGCCTCACAGCAAGAAGGTCCCGGGTTCGAATCTTCGGCTCGGGGTGCCTTTCTGTGTGGAGTTTGC
>JAZEWU010000004.1:6354064-6368592 GCA_036362915.1 Geotria australis | reverse complement strand
GAAAAGGAACAGATGAAAGATGACAAATGTACAACAAATTAAAGCTAAATAAATACGTTTAACACAGGGAGCGGCGAGGTACGCTGTTCGTGTGCCGGTGCAAATAAAGTTGCAATGTGAAACTCTTGAAAGTAGTCATCTACTTTTGCCGCGTATATATTTTAGAGTGCAATAGTCCACTTTTATGTTATATTGTCTGCAAAGTTCACATTTTTGTTATTAATGTATGTATAAAAAGTGCAGAGAATTGCTCATGTTTAACCACGTGTTCTTGTCATGCCATTTTATAACCAAAGATTATCCAAGCATAATAAAACATACTTTGTCACTTTCACTGCAGTGTTTGCCTGCTGCGATCAGAAATCTATAAAACTTCGCCGGTGGCGCACATTGAGTGTGAAATGTTTTTCCGGCACTGTTAATGCCTCCCCAATGAGGCTATTGACATGACGGGCTTCCGTGTTACTGGCTGGAAGATGCGTGAAAACAACGCATTCCTTGGAAAAAATACTTTTCGTGCAGGCCAGGGGTGGATTTACACAGGTACGATTGCCAACAACTTGATGAAACCTCCTGCCACTGCGCGTGAGATCGGAGCAGGTATGTAATTAATTGTTACTGATGGACAAGGGGATGTGTGGAATGTCGACAGGGGACAAAGAAGAACGAAGTCTTAAAATGCGAGCCAAGAATGGGTAATGTGTCGTTTCATTGGGCAAAGCCATTGCATTAAAAAACTATTCTTAAAAGATATTCTTTACGAATAGGTAAATAAGAAATGTATGTTTTGTTTTGAGTGCGTAGTAATAATGGTAATGAGTATATGTATTTGTCTAGCACCGTGTTTCAGAGGCAATGCCATGAGGCCGAGACCCGTGGCGACACTCAAGATAGGTTTATTTACGATTACAACCTTGGATTGCTATTTTACCAATTAGGTTATCTAACCAAGCAAATTATAATAATTACTTTCATTTAACAGTAAAAGTGAAAGTATAAATGTGCAGAGATGACTATAGAGAGTCCCTCCAGGTAGTTTTTGGCCTACCCCACTTGAAGAGAAGAATATTTGTACGTAAACTGAAAGATGGAAAGAGGAACAGATGTAATAGACATCATACACAGGTTAAATACGTAATTCTTACTTAAGAAAAGAGGGACCCATGGCTATCAGGGATACTGGTTGGTGGGTGAGAATAACAAGGAGCGGCAGCCAAATAATGAAACGCATCCGAGAGAAGCACCGCTGTGGAGATGGAGCAATAAAATCAGTTCATTTGCAGATGCTGGGTAGATTGTTAAGTTCTGGATGGACTGAAATAACAGAGCCCTGTTCAATGAAACATGTAATACCATGTACAAATGTATTGTGTTGCAGTGGAGCATTATGGTTGAATACAGAATTTCTGTCCATAGTCACACACAAATAAAATGTGTTTAGTCCACAAAGATTGTTTACATTTTATTTTTCAACATAGCCACTTCTTTGTCATGTTAATGACAACAAATGTTCCCTAAAAATTACATGTATCTCTGTATGCATGAAAACACGCTAGCAGAGCAAACGAGAACCACGGCTCTATCTGCTGACTTTTCCAAAATGTTGGTAATAACAGTGAGTAAAAAAAATACTGTAACGTCTAAATTTAAAGCGGTCTCTTGGCTTTTCCAAACTGCAGATTATACTGGAACAGATTGTGGCTGTGTCTCTGAATAATATTTTGAGACCTTTCCAGGTCCCATGACCATAGCTGTAGGCGGCTAAAATCACATGAAACCTCATCTATTGAGCATAGCCAGTGTCTTGTGATGTCCTCATCGAGGCACATGACGGGTGATAAACTAAGAATGCAGAGAAATTAGGAGCACCAGCCATTCCTGTGGCTGCCGCTTAAGTCAAAACACGGGTTCGTATGTATGCGAGTGCTCACAACCTCGACATTATTGTGCCCGATTTCGGAAAACAATATTAGAGTTGCAGAAGAACCGGGTACTATGTAATTATTTGCATAAGATATTCACGGTTATGATGGTTGCCCTTTACAGCTGTTCTTTTGGACAGAGAATGACTCAGAGGCGTGAGGAAACCGCAGAGAGGCAGAGAGAGGGGAAGGCTGCCACGCAATTAGCCAGCGCCAACATTTGCCAGACACTGCGTCCTATATATTAAGATGTTACCGGCCAATTAATTTTTAGTGGTTTAAATTGTGGGTACGAACTGGAAAACCTGGAGGAAATCCAGAGGAAACCCAGAACAGGGGGAGAACACACAGACTCCACACAGAAAAGCACCCAAAGCGTTAGTTGAAGGACTTTGTTTCTGTGAGGCACAGACGTTACTGCAGCACCACCCTAGACGTAACACCAAACTTTTACATTTAAGAGTTCTATTGGTATTTTTAAAATTCCGTAGAGGTGTAATTAAGAGCACTCGTATACACACACACACACAATGTATACAAATGTAGAGTTGGCATAATATTAAGCCATCCATCCATCCATTTTCTAAACCGTTTGTCCTGGTGAGGGTCGCGGTGGCAGCAGTCCAAGGAGAGTGGACCAGACATCCCTTTCATCATAATGTTAAGCGAAATTTAAATTATTTAGTTACTGAGTGTAGTTTGAGCCAGTGTTCTAGACTGAGAAACATACACGGGCTAAGAGCTGCTTTAAGCCACATGTCAGAGGGTCTAGCGGCCTCACCTTGCGCTCAGACTCCGGAAAGACGCAGGGAACAATGATAATGAGCCAAATATTTGGAACATGAAGAACTATTGGGTTCCACCTAGGGCTGGGAGCTTCATGCATTGGGAGCAATTGACACAGAGAGGCGGTCCTTGGATCCGTAGCAGGTGGAATTATTACAGAGCCTCAAAGACCTAATCACGCAGTCCATTTATCCCGTTTCTTCCGTAATTTCCTCCCGATATCTGACAGTGGCTGACGACTCGCGCCGCTCGGTGACTCGAGCCCTTTAATCTGCGTAATTGTACCTGCTCTGCTGATTAACGGTCCGCTCCGTTGCACCTTCCCTAGCGCGGCTTCCCACATTATCTTACGGCCGGATTAATCAAATCTTCACATGAAAGGCAGTCTCCGGCTGCTACCTGCCCCGGGGTACAAACTGATAGGCGACGACAGAAAGTCTTTCCACAACGCAACACAACTCCCCTCGCCTACACCAGTCTCCACACAGCAGCAGCAGGCGCTCTCACGGCTTGGGAACCTCCCGTGGTAGGTGGCGAACGCAAATGTGCAGGCCTACAATTTCATAAGAAAGCATCGGTGACCAATGTTATCCATTATATTTATGATGACTCAGAGTTCAGAAGACATCTCCAGGACCTATGTTCGAGATACCCGAAGAGGTTGATTGCAACTAACAGCCAAACGTCGCTCTCCGTTGTCAATGTTGTGGCTTTGCTCGCCAACATATCGGTGTGCTGAAGTCGTACAGAATTGGCACGTTTTGTCCACGTGACAAACCTAAATAATTGGCTGTGTCAGGTAGAGGCGGATATACGACACTTTATTTTACGTGATCCAACCCAAACAGGATAGCCCTACAATTACTCACGGCAGGACAGCTGCTGGAACACCTTCCGTAAGAGAAAGCACGTGAGAGTCCTTTCTATGCTGGCCAGACATCTTAGAAAAGGTGGGCGTTTATATACCTACACTGTGCCCCAACTTTCCTGACCTGCCGATCGAATATCGGTAGTGTATCCAGCTATGACCCATTTTTGCTGTTGCGTGGGCAGAGGTGGTGAAGCCACTTTTAACCGCCGCGCCGGTAGTTTGAATCACACCGGAAACCTCTGCATTGCAAACCATCCATCCATCCATTTTCTAAACCGCTTGTCCTGGTGAGGGTCGCGGTGCATTGCAAACCATTACATCTCAAGTTTTAAACGACAGAATTTTACCTTCGAAGCTTACCAATATAGATTCGTATCTAAGTGTATCTGAAGTGTGTTGCTATTTTTCTGTGTGTATCAACTTAGTTGCTGTCTGATTTCCATTATAAAAATAAACAGCTGATGTAATTGTGAAAAATGCAAAGAACTGTGTAAAGAAATGGGAAACTGTCATATTAACCTTCACGCTTCGAAGAATCGAAAAGAAGAAGATAATTGTGAAGGAGAGGCTTTTTACATTGGTTTAGAGCACTGAGTTATGAACATGACAATCTCGGTTTAATTTCTGGCCAAATTTAAAGGGTCGCATCATGAGATCTAAACTGGTATCGGGCCTAGCTTTCATCAACTTGTACTCACCGGGATAGCAAAGTACTGTTTGGTCAAACAGGCCCCATGACTGATAGCATGATAATGGCCTTCATTCAGCAGTGTATCCATCAATTCATCCATTATCAGAAACCTCGTAATCCAGTACAGGGTTGCAGTGAGCCAGAGCCTATCCCGGCAGACACAGGGCGCAAGGCAGGGCTATACCCAGGATGGGATCCCAGTCCATCGCAGGTCACCGTTGGCAATTTAGTCCGCAGGCCAATTAACCTATGCAGCAGCATGTATTTGCACTGTTGGTGGAAACCGGAGTGCCCGGTGAAAACCCACGCGGACATGGGGAGAACATGCAAACTCCACACAGAAATGCACTCAAGCCATAATGTGAGCAAATGGTCAGGGTTTTTCATCCGTTAAGAGGAATTAGATGCACACACCCAGTTAATACGGTGTTGAAGATTTAAACGTTGGTATAAGAGCAGCCTAACGACTTATTATTAGCATAACAATGAAAGGTTGGTAATAGTATAATCACCCAAAACAAGTCCCATACTGGGTTGTCCAGCTTGTGCATCCTTGAAACACAAGTCACAGTGTCACGTCATTGGAGGTAAAAAAAAAGGATTTTTACACTCGCTTTGAAAATACTGTTCTTGTAATTAGTGGTGTACCGTACGTTACATATATACCTCATTGATTTACAGACGCATCCCAAAAACAAGAATATAGTCTACATACATAGCACATGTTTACCTTGACTACGATGCAATGCTATTCACGGAATATGCAAATGACAAGCAGACAAAGCCATCAACCAGGTCATACCACAAAGTTGTGGATTTATGCTGATGTTGTTGGCATTCTCTCTGCATACTTTTTTGTCTTTTTTAATTCGGCCTCCGACGCGGAAATCATTGTGAGTGGCACTCAAGCAAGGCCAAGCAATCTCCAGTCATAGTTTGGGTCGCTTCTCAAAGCCAAGCACTATAAGAGCACGGATTACTGTGCTATACGATGTGGATGAGTTACCACACAATGGTTTTTATGTAACACGACGCGTACATCAGGGCTTTGTGCTGTCACCACTGCATTTCATTGCTTTCTTTGATCTAACCCAGAGAAATACTTGCATGAGATTGAAAACCTAGTTTGATCATGAGTTCAATCCTTCTCTTGAAGAAGGAAGAAAGAATGTTGATTGAAATACTGCAGTTTCGGGGAGGCGTTCTGTTTTTTTTACTTGACTGTGTTAGTTGTCATTGCCAGAGTGCACTGCTGGTCATTTCTTAGGCTATTATTTATGATTTAACTGGATTCAATGTACATCACTACTGGCTGCTGGATATTATGCATTGGAGAAGTGTACGCTTCAGAGTTGCTTTGCCTATGCCTGGGTGGACATCGTGAATATTTAATAAATGATGAGCAAACTGATCCAAGCAGCGATTATTCTACTGATTATCCTGGGAGAATATTTCAATGGCAACAGAGAAAATCTAGCACAACCACATTCCATTGTTAAATGTAATTGATGTATTTCCAATACTGCTACTTCACAAGCAATAGTAATAATACAAAGATTTAGTCTCGGACAATGTTTCTTCATGCGATGCAAATAGTCTGCGTGCATTTCCCCCACCAAAACCCCGAGTGCTGCTCTAAGCTGAATCACCTTTAAAAGCAATTCAACTTGGCTCTTTTTGAGGTGATTGGTGTCCTTCGGTGCCCTTCACTTGAGAACCTGGTTTTAATCTTGGGTGGATTTCGGAATTGGTAACTCAGAATTTAAGCAATGTTGACGTAATGGCTTGTGGCACTCGAACTCAGTTCTGTGATATGGGCACGCATCCATAATTGTGTTGTCGTCATCGTCTTCTTGCAAAGAACGCTGCAGTCTAGTTTCAAGTCCCCTTTGCCTCACATGGCACACGTACGGCCCGTATAAATGACCTTGCTCAATTGTTTCCAGTGACCTGTTTCCAAATGGCAAATTATCTTAATTAGCTTTAAATGAGAACACTGGTTAAGAGATTATCTCCGCAGCCAGGCTTTGATCACATTTATGAGAGTAGAAGGCTCATGATTGAGAATGTCTTTTTTAATTGAAATGTATTAATGTACGATTATGCTGCTGCACATAATTGTGTCCGTTTTGAATATTCTGTACACACTTACAGATGAGGGGAAAAAAAGCCCGAACAGAACATAACGGCGTCTCATAACCCCCATTGTGAATCTCAATGCACCTAAATGTGTGGGATGGTTTCCTGTATGTATAATTAAAGAGTATTTATTATATTAATTGGACATAAGTATTTGGGTGGGTTCCAGTGTTATTTCAGAACTCAGAAAGTCTATGGCACTTTTATGCAAAGTTATTAGTAACCTATACTTATATTGCCGTGTTGGTTTCTGCCTGTCAGAGGAGGCACGCAAGGAATTGGCTTAATTTGGAACAATATAAATGTGACTCCAATTCCCTGCATTCCACCGTGTATAAACCTTGAACCTGCTGTCATTATTGGCATCGGCTAAAGACCCTCATTGTTTCCAATTATTATATATATTTAGAGTGTAAAGTTAATAATACATAATATGGCTTTTTATTCATATACCCAATGTTGTCGCTTCTGTGGTGGTAGTGGTATATCATTTAATATTTTAATAACCTTTTTAATTACATCGTTCTCTCGGTATTTGTAGGGAACTTTAAAAAAATATTATTGCACACTGTAATGCACTTGACATGTTAAAAATGTGCATTTCCTTGATGTCAGTATATTTCAGGTCTAAATAATTTGTTTCCCCTTGTTTTCCTTTTTGGAAATCAGCGGTTGTCACTGAGCGCTCATTAAGCTGAACACATTTGCAATTAAAAAAAAATATGTTCACTTATTGCATACGATGGAATAAGACGTGCCGGTGGTGCCAAATTGCTCCCATTGGACGGTATTACTTTCAGTCAGAGCCTAGCTATGTTGTTTGTCATCCGATATCTGCATTAATGGCAGGAGTTGGATATCGCAGATAACTACAGGGGCGACATTCACATGCCCCATCTGAGGAATCGCAAAGGAGGGGACCGAACGTTGAAATTACATTACCGCACCAGCTGTGTGTCCTCCGCGTGCAACCCCCTTGCTAAACCCCCGTGCCCCAGGCGATTGAGTGCGAGATGCCATTTCCGCCTTTTTTCCTAAGCCGTGCCCAGACCTTGTTTACACGGCAGAGTGAAAGCATGTGCAGCGATGCTGCTAAGTCTGATAAAGAGGTCAGCACACGGACCTTGCTATATCGGGCCACAGACCTTGGTGAGCACGGGGGGGAGGAGGACCACTCAGTGGATCTAGGACATTTGTTTATTTTTCCCATGTGCTCTAATGACTACTTGTGAGAAAGCATTGCTCAGCATTAGCACTGTTTGTGTTGTTTTAAACAGCTTCAGCTCCTGAATTCCATGACCAAACCATAAAACTCTTGTCAAAAGTATGTTCAAGTTACACTTGGCTTTACACTCGCGTATATTTCCCCCTGTGGATCCGTACAATTACGTTGACCATTTACCATTACCATACTTCATCTTTCTCCCTTAAAATGTTGTCACAGTTGCTAACCATATAATTTGTGCAAATGCACTTATAACATTTGAACAGATAAAACAGCATATTAAATGTGTATTTTCTTTATATTGTGGCCTGGCAATAAATAACTCTGTGGCTTACTTAATATCAACTCTGATAACTTAAGCAAAATAATGCCCTTCGCTTGCCAGCATGAGTGCTGTAATGTATTATGTTAAGATTACTCTAAAGAGATGTGGGCTGCCAGTCAAGAATTCATGCAACAACAATGTTAACATATTTTTTGTGTAACGATCATATCAACGCATTGTGAATAAAAATACCGTGGTCGAGATAATACATAAAAGGGCTGTGATAACATCATCTATTACAATGAAACACTGTTATATTAGATACGCTATTAAACATCACATATCTTTACAAAACGATGCTTGTTTTATTGTTTCATTGGTGGCAATACAAATACTTCTTAATTACATAACGCTCAACAGTTATGTGTGTTTCTGAAAGAGTCAAATTGTTTTGCAAACTAAGCTAACTAATTATCAAAGTAGTGTGTAAACACCTCCATAATTGTTTTTATACTTGTAGAAAAATATATCTTGGCAATTTTTTTGGCATTGTTTGTCATTATATTCAGTTTTCATTGCTTGATAAAGTGCTCCTTAGGCCATATTGCTCATGGTGGTTATATAACCATTCTTTACTATTGATGGTTAGTGTGGATCGGTGAACTAAGAAGTCAAGAAACAGTTCAGACAGCCCGTGCCACTGATGTTAGTGGTGGCTGGGAATCAAACCAAGGTCAAATAGGGTTCAAACTGCTTGTGTATATTAGCAGCCCAGTCACCAATGACTGCACAAAAAAACCCCATTCACTTTAAAATCGACGTTTCATTTCCTATGAAACATTATGATCTGACAAATAAAAGTATCAGTTTGACTTCCATGGAGCAGACATTGCTCGGAAACAGCAGGTGGAAAGTGGATACGAAGTAGTTGTGTGATAGCACCTTCTAGGGGGCATTCCCTAACACGTGGAGTAATGTAGGCTCTTCAAGAGTTCCAAATAGACACGTAGTCTTGTGACATGATTTCAACAGCACAAGCAGAATACAATGGCCTTATTTTGTTTTACTATATATTGTTAACATTTGCTGAAAAGGACACCAGTGCAACTTTGTTTTCATCTTGTTCTCAATGCTATTTGACAGGTCCGTCCCTTCTCCATATATGCTGCCTTACACATCTTAAATAAATTACAATAATACCACAACATCAGCCAGCCATAGTGGAATACAGCACTGCTCCATTGCTTTACTGGGAAAGGTTAGGGTATTTGTGAAAATCCCAAATGAAATGGTTGCTGGATGATTAGGAGATGGCAGAACAGCAAGCGAGTTGTCGATCCTATCTGTGCAGATCTTTGAGTGTGATCCCCTCGTATACGTGGGTATTATCTGGGTTTACTGAGGTTTCTTTAAAATACAAAAACAAGTCCTCATATTGACCAAATATATTAATCAATATATTGCTGTGGAGCTTTAAATACTATCCCATTCCATTTGTGGGTTTTCCTGGGACCTTTGTTTTCCTTCTGCCAAAAAGCCATTACAATATTGAAATTGGCCTAACATCCCAACAGGGATCAACCTTGTGACAAAGAGTCTTGAGACTCAGCGAGGCTTTTCTGGGAATAAATAGTACCGTTACCAAATCACTAGAACACAAGTCAAGCAGCGGTGCTCAAATTGCAATAGGCATTCGTGAGATACTTATTCCACTGAGCCAGTACGTGCAGACAGATGGGCTGTGGTTATTATTATAACATGTCAACAAGAAACACTGGACGTCTGAGTCGGAAAGCTGTGACTGGTCACGCGCGGGCCTGCTTGCACTTGCCACGCTGGGGCAGATGTTGTTTGTTCTGTGTCTCGGTGGCGAACAGCGCGAGGCAGGCCGCACAGCCACTCGGCTGGCTACACAGAGCGCAGGTTGTCACGCTCACAGACCACTGGTGACCGTGTCCAGACAGGGACCATTCTGAATGTAGCAACTAAAACCCAAACAACCAATATAATTTTTTTTACAGTAAAATCACAAGGCTGCTTTTCACAAAAGTCATCGTCTTGGTTATTGGTAATAATGTTTTGCAAAAATCACACGTATAAAAATGTTTATTGTTTGTTTTGGTGGCGCAAAATGTGTTGGATGAATTGGCAACATTATAAATCCTCATTTATTGCGGAATAAATGCCTGCCCTCTCCGCACGGCAGAACCTGCCGATTACCGCTCCCCAACCTGAGAAGAAAGCGGGGACACCAAGAACGTGGGGCTGCGGAGCACGATCAGAGTTATACCTGGAGTCCTCAAGGCCACGACACTTGGGTGGCTTTTGACACTTTGAAACATCGCCAAACCCACTGTCCGACGAGTCGGCCACTCTCGCTGGTCGTTCCGCCGGCTCGCAGGGATCGCAAATGCAACCCAAGTGAGAAGTGCACTCCCTGTGGACAATTTAATAAAACTAATTTTAGATTAATAACGCGCACAAATTAATTCACTGTCGAAGGTACTCTCATTCGACGAGAGAGCGACTCGGAGACGCGAGAAAAGCGCGGAGAGGAGGAGCAGGAGGCAGTCAGGCGGTTTGCCGGCGCCATATTTCCACACACTGCTTGCTATATATTAGGATGTTATTGGTCAATTCATTCGTAAGTATTTTTTTAAGTTGTGGGAGGAAACCGGAGAAACCCGGAGGAAACCCACGCAGAATAGGGGGAGAACAGACATACTCCGCACAGAAAGGGGCCCAAAGGGGGGAATCGAACCCACTCTGGCAAAACCATTCTCTCTGACCGGTAACTTATCGCCGCCGACAAGAACATTGATGAACGCTAGCGACAGAATGGCACCGAACCAATGTGCCAAACAACACCTGGTAGAGGACCTGACACACGAATTGGCTTGCTTCAACCTCCCTCGACGGATCTGGAAGACTATTAATAGGCTCTGGACTGGACAGGGCTTATGCCTGAGCCTCCTCCATCGCTGGGGTATCTGACACAACCCTCTGTATGACTGCGGCAAGCAACAGACCATCAGCCATGTCACCTACATGTGCCCCAACAGAAGCTTCGAGAAAGGAATGGAGGGGATCAACAACCTCAACCTCAATGCCATTACATGGCTCTATTCACTTGACCTGGACTTATAACGGTTGGACATACACCATACGAAAGAAGGAGTCGCCTCCTTATCGCACTTCTATGGCGACTGCAGTGGTTACTGTTCCGATGACTGGCTGTTCATCTCACCCATACAGTGCTCGACGACCATCCTGCAAGTAACAACACTTCTCTTTCTGATTCTACTCGCGTCCTGCTCCACTTTGGACGATGCTTACCGTGCTGTTACGTGCTGGCTATTCGGGACCATTTTCCCTCCGGTCAGGAACCGTGATAAATATATTATTTAAACAGATACCACATGTAATATATTACAGTATATGAGAGCCGTAAGCAGGCTGGCAGTGTGCATTTATCCGTCTGGGTTTACTCCTGTGCGGTATTTAACGTAGACCTGAGAAAGTCATTGAAATGTCTTCCTCTTAAACCCAAAGGCATCCATTCGTGACCACACGCAGCACCTGTGCTAACATTCCTGGTGGCGCGTCATGTCGCTGGTGTCTGTGTGTGGGCGTGGCGACGTAACATGCACCTTTAATTTGAAATGTTAAGGCAACAAATAATTTGGAAAATAAATAGCTTTTAAAAATAACATTGCGTGACACCATGGAGTTGTCTTTATTTTCTTTCACGAAACATAACATTCTTTTGTCTCGAGTTTTAGTGGAACGGGTGTTGGCATTGCAACTCTTGTGTACGTGTACAATCTTTTACGGATACACTGCTGGACGAGGGCTTCTCCATGCCATACTGGTGATTAGGGTATATGACTACTTGACCACGCTGGTCAGTTCGTGTCGCTGAAGGCTGTGAACAATTGATGGGGGAGTACAGACATGCAGGAAAGCAATGGATCTGTGATGCCCTCTCTTGTGTACCACGTAGGCCTGCAGCCGATACCACTTGATATGACAAACTTAACCTCGTTCAGCGTCAGAAATCTGACAAGACAGGGTGCTTTCAGGGTGATTCAGTGTGTGCATTATGCTGCCGAATTACTCTTAAACGTGTTCCGGAATCAGATTGCTTTTTGGGATAAAGGCAACAACAGGAAACATTTCATAGGAAACAAAGCTCAGTGGGATATAAATGCACTAGTGCACACATAAAATCACAAGAGAGGTTTCACACAGTGAGAATGTAGTGGAGAATGTTTTTTTTAAGCATCATTGGCTTTGCACTTTGCCAGGGTTTTAAGGTGTTTTTCTGCTTGGAAACAAAGTTGCTGTTGTTGCTAAAAGACTGGCAACCAACCCGTGATGTCCTGGTACATAAAGGGGGAAAAGAGAACATGGCCTTAGGGCATTGGCTTGCATGGCCCCCATCTTGCAGTGGCATTGTGTATTACACAGTGGTTCTGGAGACACTGAAGTGCCACTGTTCGCTGTTGCGGCTGCACATTTTATAGTTGTCCAGCAGCTCTCAGATGTGAGGCTGGGCGATGCGGTGCATAGCCTTCTGCATTAGTTATGGTCAGACATGGGGCTCTCTGACCACAGCACTTCGCATGCTGCCCTCCCCCACACCCCCTAGAAATGCCGATTCCCTCCTCGCACGATGGTGCAGAGATGCACTCAGTGACAGAAGGAGACGTTGTTCTTTGCTGGCAGTACTTTTTGACATTAAGACATTTTATGAAAAATGAATGAAAATATACAGGAACAGAACATGGACATCTCAGATTTTTGGGTTGCAAAAAAGAACATTTAAGTCGGTCAGTCCGTTTTTTATTTAAGCTGGAAGGAACTGTTGAGCGATGTAGCTCTTTGTAACAGTTATCCCCAGGGAATAATATGTGTCACTTTAAAACGTGTTTTCAGAGTTTTACCGTATAAATGTGTATTTCTTGTTATTTTTGTTTTGTTGCTGGGGTTGATGGATCGTGCAGGTTTTGTCATATTCATAAGACTCCAAACACGCATGATTGGGAGAAGTATGTTTAGGACTACAGCAACTTTGTTTGCTGAACTAATTTCTATGAATTTTGAATGTTCTAAGATGCATGCATGGGTTATATGAAGATACTTCAGTTTCCTTCCAGATGACAAAATACTTGTTAAGAACGGCAGGAGTTTTCTGAACATGCCTTATGGACAAATAACATTGTTAATATATTAGCTATTTGAAATTATGAATTATGATTATATTATTATCGATGCTGATGACTGCATTTCACACTTTGGATGGTTTTTTAACCACTTATAAACGTTATTTTTATACTTGGAATGTTAGCTCAATATCACAGACGTTGATATATAACGGAAGCATAATTTTGAATTCTTTATTGACTAACATTTCTGATATTAAAGTGTAAAAGCTGAATACGGCAACATTTAAGAATATATTAATGATTGATAATAAAATGTAACTGTCACCGTGTTATAACTCGGAAAATAATCAATTATGCATCTGATATTTTCACAAACATTTTGGCAAAAAATGTGTTCAGTCTAAGGTGTTACCTGATATATAAACAAATCTGTTCAATTATTCAACTCGCAATTAGTTTAAATACACAGCAATCATTATACAATCCCACAACACCATTATTTTCCCATTCCAAATAGAGTCACTACCTGTTTTAGGTAGTGACATGAGATTTATTTCATTGCTGTGCATATAACTAACAAATGATAAACCTCCTTTTAGACCACTGCTGTAGAATAAGGTTACTCATATTCATGATTGTGTGCAACTGTGCAGGGCCTCTCATTTGACAGAGTACATAAAGCCCTGTTTTAATGGCCCGGTAAAAGTCATTAAAGGTCCAACTTTGCTTGTTGGCACTGTGGCATCAGGTTTTTGAATTATGGGGTACATTTTTTTTTCACTGCCAGGAACATAATTACTTGATTAGCTGGTGAAGGAGAAATCTGAAGAGCATCCAAAAATGCTACAAGGGTTCTTTTGTAAGTAGCAGTGGTGCCGACAGAAGATTGAGTGGGCATGAGGGCTGTTCTACGTAACCTATTCAGCAGACAGTTCAAGAACAAATGGTTAATGTACCTAAGAATGTTTGATATGTACGTGACTTCCATACTGCATTTTGACTTCTCACGTAAAATGTGACATTCTTTGGCTTACTGCCTTACTAGAGTGCATGTGAAATTTTTATATATTGACCATAGATTTTGGTCAATATTAACTATTCTTACAGTTTCGTTTGAAAGTTAATATTCATTATACACAACATTTTAATTTACTGCTTTGCTAGATCATAATAAGGTTCTGAAGCAATTTCAGATACGGGTTATTATTATTTGTAATATTCAAATTACCATCAGATTGAGTAGCTTGAGATTTGTTCAGATCTCTATTCCAGGTTTTGTGGAATTTGACTTGCAATCTTCTTTGAATGAAGCTTTGTGCCAAAGATTTTTTACAACATAAAACTCCTACCTACCCACTCACTCACCCACCTACTCACTTACCCACTCAACCCACCAACCTACCTACCCACTCACCCACCCACCTACCCACTCACCCACCCACTCACCCACCCACCTACCCA
>JAZEWU010000004.1:6323222-6338566 GCA_036362915.1 Geotria australis | reverse complement strand
CATGAAAATTATGAAAAACTGTCAAATACCCTATAATATATTATTTTTAGTCCAAAGTAATAATAATAATAGCGTTTTATATAGCGCCTTTCACCCGAGTTTCACAAAGCGCTGCACAAGGGCCTCGAAGAAAGTAAACCACAACAAATGGCATGCAATGCTATTTAAGAAATGCTGAACAAAATATTCATAAATCATTTAGATACGTATTGATTCATTTTGTTTGTAGAATAGTGCCTTATGCAAATATGTTCATTAATATTTTCTAGATGTCGTAATGTGTGTCATAATTTCAATAATAATACGTTCATTATGAAAGTATATATATATTCTCATTGCTTGTGCATAACGATACCATGTGACACATCACCATGTGATTTTGTCTTTGCTGGATTCTTCTTTAAGTGTGATTGGAGTAATATGCACACACGAATCCATCCAGGAATTGATGACTGCTCACTCTTTATCCTAGCCTTTTATTCCACCGGGATTTCTTTCATAGGTGGTTAGTGGTGACACAACCCAGAATCCAGTGTGTGCAACATGAAAGAGCCGCACGAGAATGAATTTAAATAGACAACTTTTTATCCTAAGCCATATTTATACTAGTAACTACATCTAGGGCTTACGAAGCCAGGCCTGGTTCACGGTCAGTAGCCAATTCTCCGATGTAAATGTTGCCTCCGCAATTCAGCCCTGTCTCAGCCAAGCACGAATATCATGCTGCTGTGGCCACATGATTAAAAACGATCCGGCCCTCGCGTTTCTCCCCCAGGTGAGCTGGGTTGGATATGATCTGGCTCCGCAGGGTACTTAGAAAGCGAAGCTTTGTCTCCATCACACCACCACCGTAGCGCTCCTGTGTCAAATACCAATTAAACTGATTGCAGGCTACTGTGTTCCGAGCGATCTCATAGGAGCGAACTTCACTCTCAATTCACGTTTTATATAAAGTTGGTTAACCACTCACTATGCGTCTTGCCTCCTTTCAATATAAAGGTATAACGCACTTATAGGTGTAAACACTTTCATATATACAGCTTAGAATCATTTATATATATTTAATACATACATATATTTAATTTTCGTAATTTTTTGCATCAAATTACTGCACGAGCTACACCATTGTATTGCCAAATGGCATTAATTACATTCTAAATATTAAAATGATGCATTGTTTCATCACTCGGCTGTCACACTGGGGCTCGCCCCTGTGTGTACATGGGAAATCATGTTTCAGCATTACGTTGCTATTCAGGAAAGTCAGTGTAAAAAAATACCCGAGTTCAAGTAGTGCAGAGCAGTTGGATTTCAGCAAGGGAAAAAAATCAAGGTTAAAAAACATGTGAAAGTGTAAAAGGGCAGCTTTGTTACTGGCTGGATGTATGTGGCTCTCCCTGCACGAGTTTATTATGTGTATTTAATTACCATTAAACGGTGCGGGCCATTTGCGCAGAACCAGACTCGTAGTGTTTCTTTGCTGAAATCAACCACTTCGGCTTAGATGGACCTTTTACACGTTGCGTTAGGAAATGTTTAGCAATATATTTTTCCACAGGCCAAGGCATTTACAGACACGGGTCTTAATGAAACAGGGCTTTCATGGGCGACTTTAATTGCAATCAAGTCAGTTAAAATTGGCTCATATTAAAAATGTTAACATACACATAGAAAGAGAACCTCCTTTTAATGCTTGTCATTTAGCGTTCAACAACATGGATCCACTAACACGAGTGACAAGTACAAAATAACCCTGCTTGCTACGTTATTACTTAGGACGAGCTATTTTTTTATATGATTTCCATTTTCATGTTCTTCAAATCGAATCCCGGCTCGGGTGCCTTTTCTGTGCGGAGTTTGCATGTTCTCCCCATGTCCACGTGGGTTGTCGCTGGGGACTCCGGTTTCCTCCCACCGTCCAAAGACATGCTGCTGAATAGGCTAATTGGCCTGAGGACTAAATTGCCCCCGGTGCCCTGTGATGGACTCGTGTCCCATCCTGGGTATGGCCCTGCAGTGCGCGCTGTGTTTGCCGGGATAGCCTTCAGCTCAGCGCAACCCTGTACAGGATTAAGATGTTTGTGACAATGGATGGATCTTCTTCATATATCCATACAATTTCAGATGGCATAACCAACACGTAGCTGTTGTGTTTTGTTTCACTGTAAATTAGTGTGGAATAACATGGTTATCTAAACTAAAAACGCAGAGTATATGTGCATTAGAATTACACCCGTAGTTTTTCCAGTAACAGTTCAATAAAATTTACGTAAATTGTGCTGAACATTTGATTTACAATTTCCAAAAACAGATATTTTTAGCTTGTATTTTTCCCCCTTCCCGATGATTAGTAATTTGTTCACATTTGTTTTCGTTCTGTAAACACAGCTGTAGGGGCTACGCCTGTCTAAAGCGGTAGCCACCCACACTGAATACACGCTGCGGTTTCCAAACAATGCAAGTGGCAAAATAAACGAAATGTGTCTGCGAACCACTGGGAAAATGTGGGCTGTGAAGAATGTCCCTTTAATGCAGAACACGCTGCTAAATAAGCCTCCAGTCATCAACCTGGCACGGTGGCACAGTGAGTAGCGCTGCCGCCTCACAGCAAAAATCACCCAGGTTCGATTCCCGGCTCGGGTGCCTTTCTGTGTGGAGGTTGCATGTTCTTCCCGTGTCCGTGTGGGTTTTCGTTGCCTAGGTTTATGGTGCTGACTACATTGCCCCCCGGTTCCCTGAGAAATTCTAACTTGCTTACTCCTCCTCGCTGGACAACTGTTAAAAAGAGCTACATAGCTCAACGGTCACTTCTACTTAAATCAAAACTGACTGACCGACTGAACCGAAGACACAATCTCTCAGTACAAACTGCAACTTTGTAAACCGCGAGGCAATGCATAGCTTGCATTTTGTTCAGCAACGTTATTAAAATATACATTATTTATTGTGTATGGCACCAGATTGTCATCTTCACCCGCCATTCTCAACCAGTGGATCAGAACCCATCAGTGGGCCCCGAGCACCAGCTAGTGGTCCGTAGAGATCATACCAGAGTGGGCCGTGACGTGCAAAAGGTTGACAACCGCTGCCTGTCATCATCCGTGTCATCACCACTAACAACAAAAAAATCACCAAACCTAGGAAAAGCAGGTGACTGGGTATTTCACCTCTTACATTTGTATTGACCTGCCCGTGCGCACAGCAATACATACTTAAACTCTCATGCTATTTTGAGTAATCTTTTTTTTATGTAGGTACAATGTTGTTTCATGATGCATTCGGATGTTTATAATCATCGTGCTAGACCTGTTGATTGCACACTGATTGTTGCAAGATACAAATGTCCCAAATGAGGAATGTTCTCAGCTGGTGCACATTACCTGCCATGGCAGACATACGAATCGGACATCAGGACATTCACAAGGAAATGGAAATAAACGCTGAAATGCACGTAAAGAAGCTTGCAGAGGGTGCAGGCTTGGCATTACATTAAGAGATAATAAGAAGAACAAGCAGATTAGAGATAATATGCAAATCAGAGAGGTTAAGGAAAGTGGGCGTAGGCAGCATACATGGTTAGAAAGGACGATGGCCAAAGGTCGAAATGGACATTAGAATTCTGCCCCAGGAGGGAGCATGCTAAGGAAGAAGGCCACCGCAAAGAGGCCATGAGGAATGGTGACAACTTGGGAGAGGCCTTCAATCAATCAGCAGTAGATAGATCATAGGTCACGATGACGGTTATAGTTTTTAAACGTTTAATGGCTGACACGGTGATGCAGTAGTTACCACACTAAGCTAAGTTTAATTCCTGGGAATGGTTAATGTCAGTCTTAAATTGAATCTGAACTGGCCCTAGACCTGCCCTTTGCCAATTTGCGTGGGGAGAACTTCATCTCCAGCAGTTGATTGACAAAAGGCTGTACAGACTACTTAACTTACTATCTACGTGTATTACGATTATGTGATGTGCCCCTGTTGTGATCCTGATAATTAATTATTATTTAGCAGACGCCGTTATCAAGGGCGACTTGCATCATCACACACATACACATAATCAAAGAATATATATATAAGTTAATTATAATAATAATAGCATTCATATAGCGCCTTTCACCCGAGGGTCACAAAGCGCTGCACAAAGCTGCGGAGAGAACGACATGTCCATATGCGAAGAAAAAAAGGCGGGCAAAAATTAAAAATACACTTACAATATGTAATTAATCGTATATCTCGTAGATGTTTGAAAGCATACGCCTTAAATGCTAATGTTACTTGCAGATTTACTGTGAAAAATAACGTTTGCTTTGCATTGACAACTGGCTCTAATAAACACTAAGTATTTTTTCGCTAGATAAACTGCAAAGATAAATTGCTTTTCCTTCAAAACAAACCACCGTCCCATCAAGTGGAAATACAGAACGTTTACAAACAGGGCTAATCATTCCATAAACAATCAATGCAGCACTTTCACCTTTATGTAACCACTGTGACTTTTATGTTCTCTGCGTGTTTGTTTGCGCGGGGAAAAGGTCTGAATCATTCCAAATTATTGTCGAGTTCCTGTTTCAGGTCCATGTCCCCGGCATTGTTATTGAAACCTCTCGGAATCTCAATTATCAGAGCGCAGTTTACGCATTCCCATCTGAATTGTCTATGCTCTTGCGCTTTGTAGTCGGTGTTATTATTTTTTTAGGCCAACCTGCTTGTTAATTGAATGCTGGCGCGCGCTCAAAGGCTGGGCAGAGTTTAATTCGTCCGTCCCCGCGGTCATTAACATTTTCTGCAGTCGGCCCACCTACACGCGTCTGGCCGCTCAATTAGTGCCGGGGCGAAACGAGGCAGCTGCCGCCTTCGATTTCGGCCAAATTAAGACGGCGCAAAGCGCTCGTGGCCGATCAGGTTTCTTTGAAGTTGGAGCGGCTGCTGTTCTTGGCGCAGGCACAGCGCGCTCGGTTCTGCAAAAAAAAAAAATGTTTGTGGAGGCGGTGAGCCGGCAATGGAGCTTGGAGCCACCCCTGCCAAATATTTTACAGGTCTCCCGTGGCATCATAACAATTCAAGCACAGAGCCCAAATGCTACAGTAGCCACCTTTTATTTATTTCTGTGCTCTGTTCACTTTTTTTTATTCCAACGCATTTTTCCAAGGTGTGACCTGTTTTTGCTGAGTTTTGCTTTTCGCTGCCAGAATGTTGCCGCTCTTAAGATTGCCAGTTTTCACAACCTTTTAGTATATTCAAAGTAGCCTTAATCATTTATTTTCTCTTGCTTTGGTTTTTATTGTTTCGTCTTTCGTTGTTGACATGCCGTCCTCTTCGCTTTGTGACCCTCGGGTGAAAGGCGCTATATAAATTGAATTATTATTATTATTATTATTATTAAATACAATGTATGTACGCTTGTGTGTTTGTGTTTGCGTAGTGTTTCTTGTATACGTTTGTTTCGCAGACGTTGTTGATTTAATGGCTTTTCCGAATCACCTCGAAAGTATAGCCTTCTTAGTGCGCTAAATAACGAACCTATGCTTTTCCATATTTCTCATATTTTATATGTAAGTATAAGGGTTTTTTTCATCCATCCATCTATTTTCTAAACCGCTTGTCCTGTTGAGGGTCGCGGTGGCAGCAACCCAAGGAGAGTGGACCAAACATCCCTTTTTCAATAAACTACAATATGCAAACAGCAAACATGTGATTTGTTTGTGTGGTTTTCCTGTGGAATATGAATAACAGACTACAATTGTTAAATAAAGGCTAGACTTATTCCACAATAATTTACCTCTGAGAAATATATCGGTGGGATTCCATAAACATGCCATCCCTTTCCAGAACAAGTAAAGATAGTTTACAAGTATCATGCAGACACATTATCTTTGTTTACTGAGTGCTTTGCTTATATTTTTCAATCAAATAAGTTTTTTGCAAACAGATTACAGCTGAATGCCGCCTGTACTCTTATTTCAAATGAAGAGACATCTGGGGCACAACCTACGGCTTCAGAGCCCAGTTTCCTTGATGGCTACTTGCCTTAGACAGCAGGCACACTAAGAGCTGTGGCTGCTGGATCTGCACAAAGGTGTTGTGCCAGTGCCTTGGAACAGATTAAGCGGTAATAACTGCATTGGGGAGCCAACTTTTTTTGTGTCTGGCAATGCATTGTCATTGGTACATTGGCAATGTGCGTCAAGCGTTTTGTTTGACTACCTCCCGCCCCTTCAAATATCAAAGAAAGTAAGAAAATAAACCTTTTACAATAAATTAAAGAATCAAACGACTTTTTAAAAGTATTTTTTTTCTAAAGGGTGGTTGTTCTTGGCATATTATGGTGATTTTAAAAAATAATTTTTCTGTAAGCTTCAACTAGCTGCTCTATTTCATACATACAACGGACAAGAGACAAGGCTCGAGGGTTAGAAACTCTCCAAGACACATATAAAATCCTTTAAATCCTCCAAATTCTTGTAAAATCAAAGAGCACCTTTGCAAAAACACGCCAGGCCAGCGACAAACGGTATGAATGGTGGTGATCTGTGGTGTGTTTTCAGTGAAAACAGTGAGGAGTTCATGGAAGCTGAGGAGCATTTAAAGTGGCACCCATGAAAGGAGTAGCTCGTATAATTATAAATGTGAATCCTGCTAGGGGTGAGTGCAAGTTCAGGATAGAAGTAATCGTAAACAGCTTGACACAATAACGCAGAATTAAACCCCACACAAATGTGTCACAGCTTCGCTAATGGGGTTACACGTGTTCTGCTAGCGCACGGCGCTGATGCTAAGCATCACCAGAGCAACGTCACGTAAAACGTTGGTGTTGTCATGGATAAGTATTGACAATACTCGATGGGTTGATGGGGAAAAAAAATGAAAAGCGCTTTAGTTTCAAATTTCCACAACGTATAACTTTTGATAATTTATAGTGCACATTTTCTGAATTAAACATACAATGAAACGCATTCTCCTGATTTACAGAGGCTGGGATAATTTAAAATGTGGCCAAAATCCCAGCATGCTTACTGGACCTTAGGAAGGGTTCTGCTACCGATTAAGATCAATAAATCACATTTTCCGCTGTGAATTGTTCAGGTTTGCATATATCACAAAACTCCACCCATTAAAGAGAACAAGTGAGTTACCACCATTCCCCAGTTTTTGCAAAGGTATAATTACAAAGATCTGAGCAAAAAACTTTGGACATGACGAATATATATGGGCTCCCGACACAAACATGGCAGCACAGTGACGGCATTTAATCGCAACGTTAGACATGACCCATTAAGGTGTCTTGCAAAAGATGAAAATAAAACCAACGTTTTAAAATCACTTTTATGCTCGTACTAAAAACCATATGTTACGGTTTTATTAGAGGTTTTTGTTTTACCTGTAAGAACAAACACCCAGAAGCTACGTTATAATTGAAAGGGATATAATGGCACAAATGCAGTGTAGTATATTTTATGTAGAACTGGCATGAGCCCCATTCTTTTAATTCAGTGTTACTATAACAAAGGTGCCCTAGCAGGTTGGTCTACGCTTGCATTTACCGTACAATGTTGCCACAGTATTCAATGTGCAAGGTGACTCCCATGTTGGAGCATACGATAAGTGGTCCACACATAATATATGGCAAACACTCTGGAACAATCCATTATGCTGGAGAAATAGAGGCCAAAAATCTATGCCAGACTTTGAGTGCTAAGATGTATATGGAAATTGTAGCAACAAATTGTATTTAATTAAAACTGCATGGTGAACACCTTAATAAATAAATAACGAGACAAATAAATACATCATGGAGTAGATGATTCAAGCAAATGTGCAACAGTATTTTCTCTCAATGAATTTTACCGTGTTAGCTGTGGTTATATACGGCGTAATAGAAGCTATCGGAAAACCAGTTTTCTGCTGAAAGAAATATTGTCGCCTCGTTCCTCCGATCGCAAATGCCTATGAGCTGTTACCCGACACCAGCACAGCATTTGAAATTGCTATTTTTTGTTCAACGTTTCGGATTATATGAACGTCCTTTTATTGGCGGCTCAAAGAAAACGATGCACATTCTCGTACCACTGGTAATACGCATTGTTAAAATAAATGCTCGCGGCACAGCAAGCGCCCCCACTCTGTTTGTTCTCTAAGGTGATACGGTCAATGCTGAGGACCATAACAGTAACCATATGTGTCAACAGGCAACGTTTCACCCTCCGATTAAGGAATTTCACAGTCCTGTGATCCTAACTTAAATTACCAGAGATTATAATGGGTTAATTTGCCCTCCATAGCTTGAAGGCAAAAGGGAAACGGGATAAAATAGCACGAAGAACAAATTATTTTGTCTCACATCACTTCATAATTTGAAGTTTACTGAAACAACTTCCCACGCATTACTCCATATCACAAAGCATGATCTGTGTCACGTATTGGCTGGAGTTTAAAACGAATTTATGAAGCTATACTGTAAACTTTCCCAAAACACGAATTTGTTTTGTAATTAAACAGCGCACCAATGCAATAACAAATTATCAATACCAAACTAATCTAAAGTGCTTTCCATTTGATTACTGTATATGCATGTACTCTGAATTTGATGACATTTTGAGTTTACAACGATCTCAGCAAACAAAAATTTCAAACATGAAAAATTGCTTGAGATTAATAACAAAATACAATGCTCTATTTTATATTTTAACGCATTGTTTTAGTTTTAGCTTAGTATTTAATTCAGGATTATTTATTCAATATGCCCTCATGAAAAAAATCAGAGTTAAACACATTAAACAAATTCCACTATGCAAAACTATGCAAAGTTGTTGCCTACATTTTTTGCAAATTGCATGCCTCATTAACGAGGAAATTATTAGGTGTGTGGGGGTGGGTGATGGGTGAAACGGAGAGATTAGCGATTCAGCTGACTGCTGATCACACATTTCTTGCCCTGAGACGTTCAGCTGGACTTTTGGTCTGAACAAGGCCCTCCTGGGGTACAACCAATGGAGGTGAGAGATTAGGAGCCGTGTGAAGTTCTGGAGGTATCTCAGCATGCACGTGTGTGGCAATAAACCTCCTCCAAGTCTTGAAACCCCTTGTCGTGAAGTAACAACCCCTCTCAAAATCGTTTTCACGCTTTTATCTTTACCCCAGAGGGATACTCCAGTGGTGGGCCTACTGCTCTTGTTTATGTATATTGCGCCCCTGGCAAGTGAGCTGTGGCAATTACGTCATGTTCCAAATGGAGTGAGCCTACCTACGCATGAGCCGTTCGGCGCAAGGCTGTGCAAAACCGCACGCTGTTGCAGGGCCCCTCTGGCGAGCCCTGTTTATTGTCCTTCCCATTTACAATTTGTCTTTCATCTCGGATTTTATGAGGATTCATTCCATAAACACGAAGTAAATTATGTTAGTCAGAATGTCTCAGGTAACCTCACAGCAAGAGTGCTGATCTTTGCCATGACCTGTAAACTGAATTCAATTTTGAATTCCGTGAACAGCATGGGTTTGTTTTCCGATGTAACGTCGTTTGATTATCGCAGGGTAAGACTATCACTTCTTATGTTTTTGAAAGATTATACTTGAAGTAAAACATTATGAAATGTCCATTTTGAATAATGAAGTTGCCGTTTGCTTCGAATAATGGAGCGACTTGTTTTTATTGCTGGTTCGCACACTCGACTTGAAATCCAGAAATCGCTGATGTGATCCCCCTGTGCGGATGTCCACCTGGCAGTATACATGGTTCCACCACAAGTTGATTGGCAGGTCCCGTGTGGTGGGGTAAAGTGTGGGTAGTCTCTTATAGCCTTATGACCAGCGTGGAAGAATAGGACAAAATACACTCTACTGGAGCGGCTCGCTAGAATATAGGCACTTTACCCAGCATTGAGTAGCGCATAAGCAGGCAATTTCATGGCTGTACGTTCATGGTTTACATTTCAATACATCTAACTTTCAACAAACGTAGCGTATTTATGTTCGTGTGAAAGCAACATCGCCGTAGTATATCAATAAAGTATAGATGTCGTTCGAGATAGTTCACTCTTTTGTCTGAATGCCATAGACACAATACAGGCAACAGAGGATCTGCCCCGTGATTCAACCCTCAAGGCTGAACATCCACCTCTAACATCACACGCTCTGCTCCTCACCTTGTCTTGTCTCGTTGTAATGCCCTGTAATGACCCGGGGGTCGAGTGTTGGTCATGCAATAGGAGTACCCATTCTGGGTTACTGGACGCAAGAGATGATGCAAAGGTAAACACTGGGCTGAATCTGGACAATGGGTGGGGCCCCGAGTACTGGCACCAGGCCTCTAAACTCGGACTGATAACATGAGCAAATAAACAACCCAACAGAGCTGATATGAAGGAACTGGGAGATTCCGGCTCGGGGTAGGGAGAGGATCAAATGGGAGACGGTTGTCTGAGCGGAGCTGCTGGCGTCGCAATAATGACAACGTGCTTAGAAGGACAACGTCTCGACCTGCTTCTGTGTAGAGATGACCTGCAAACGGCACGGTGCTCAGCAGCGTCAACAGACCACGGAGCAGGAAGAGGAGCGCGCGCGAGGTCTCACAAGCTGAGGAGGCCGAGGAGATAGCGGCCGACCAGAACGTGGTGCAACACCCGACGGCACATCCTGACACGATGCCGAGTGGGGTATCACATCGTTATCTACATTCGCCGAATCCCATTCCTCAGCGTTGTTCAGACAATGTTGCCAATATTTCAACGAAAGTATTAACAATATTTTAGCACGAAGCAACGCCTCTTAAACAAGCAGTACTATATATACAATGCAGGACCTCGTATAAAAGCAAGGCACAGGAAGCTATTTCAGCCACATAACGTCAAATTCACAGCATCCTCATCAACTTTGTAATGGGACAGGATTCTTAGTTGATCCCTTGCAATGTTGTAGAGTGCAGTATGTACCCATTGGGTGTAAATAATTTGTGGCTTAAGCTATTTTTGTGTGTTCTGTAAAAGCAGCCATGGATATTGCTATATGCTCGAAGAACGTGTACAAACATGAGTGCAAATATACATGAGAAATTGCGCTTATCCATCCATCCATTTTCTAAATCGCTTGTCCTGGTGAGGGTCGCGGTGGCAGCAGTCCAAGGAGAGTGGACCAGACATCCCTTTCCTCAGCAACAGATGCCAGCTCTTCCTGGGGGATTCCCAGGCGTTCCCAGGTCAGCCGAAGGATATAATCCCTCCAGCAAGTCCTGGGTCGGCCTCTAGGTCTCCACCCAGTGGGCCGCGCCTGGAATACCTCCCGAAATTGCGCTTATGATTTAGGAAATACAATAAGAAAAATAGTAAGCATGACGAACAGGTGTTGCATTCAAAATGTGTGCTGCTCATGTGTAACTTAGATATATTCTTAACGCTCACTATATTCTTTATTTCATTTTATATATGTGTGCGTAGTTGTGTATCTGCTCTGTATGTGCTAATTGACACCCTGGACACCATTGCAAATGCGATGGGCCATCAGTGTATGATCCAGGTGAAATACCGTAATGCACAAACAAATAAAACATATGGCTGCCGTATTATAGAAACATGTGCAGAAAGCTGACGTTTCTGGCAAAAGCCCTTGTTAAGAGCAGAGAGAGGCGGTAGAGCGTTTGACTGGCTTATAACTGGAGATAACACTTAGCTATGTATTTATACTGCAATTGCGAGGATCTCACCATCATTTCTCACCACGAATACTGGGCCTCGTTGACACCTTTATTGTTTTGTGTCGGATTAAGCATTGCCGTGCTGCATGAAAACACTGACAAAGACATGCGCGTAGTGTACAAACAATAGCTGAATCGCCAAAGCAAGAAATGACGTCCTCTCGAGAACAATTGGTTTGATTGAACTTGTCATCAATTATGCATTGACATCACCACCGTTGCCATATCTGCTTCAAGAATGTTTCTTGGCTCCTCTTGTGTTTTCCAGTGGGTCCACAGGCCCACCAGTACTAAGTCAAACCAGCAGCATCGCACTCGGTCCTCGGCAACATTAGCAATGGGAGCAGGAATAACAGCCACTAATGATGATTATGATCCCAGCACCAGAGATCGTTATCCTGCCATTAAGCACAATTACAAATGTAACGTGAAGTATGGTAATGTGAAAATAATAAAATCCCTGTTAATCATGTGTGCCCTTTTTGCCATGTAACAAAAACTGACCAATTACCTACATAACAAGGAAATTGTAATGTTATTTTATTATACAAAATTAATCAGTACAAACAACTATTTAAAAGTGAGCCTACTGTTTTAACCACCAAAGGAGCTCGTTTTTACATTTAGAACTTCATATTCTCTGTGGTGCTTCTCTCCCTCCAGCACAAAGACATCAGGTCAAGTGGATTACAGAAGCCGGGGAAAATCAGACCATGCTAAACCTCCTCTGCTGGGCTTTTAAGCTATGAAGTTTTACTCCTGAAAATTAGAAACAGGCAGAACCATCATATGTTACCCCCACTGCTGCGGCTCGATATAAATCTAAAGGCAACAGGGGAAATATTTCATTCAAATCCCTTTCTTATATCGTGTTCTGAAGTGTGCAATGGAACGTAATCCTTTTCCATGCATTAGCTCACCAAGCACAAACACGTGAAACAATTGTAGCCACTGTACAATATGCTTGATTCAATTTTTACTCGTTTATTTTTTCTTTACAGGGTGCTTTTGCTTGTGAGCCATGACGCCCCACACACGCAGCAACCTTTGCGCAAACGAAAACAAAATTTATGACACAGCACTGCTAAACTTTTCTTTCTTTTCTTTGTATGGTGGCATGCTACATTGAGTTGTCATATGTTTCTCCCAAGGCACAAGCAATGAAAAGTTTTCAGAACAAAAAATTCTAATGCATTTTTTTTTTACACTTTGGGCATTTTAGTTTTAACCCTTAAAGACACTTGCTAAATGCTGCACCTCTTGCATTGCTCTGGTGAGCTATTTATTTATTTATTTGTAGAATTGGAATAATATGACTGATATCGATATAATGTAGTATATTACGTCGGTGAAATAATTGTGAATTGGTTACTGCACTGCCCTATGCACTCTGTTACCACAGTTAGATTCCTGGACATGGCTAACGTTATTGGTCAATGAAATCTGAACTGGGACCTCCCCTACACCAGCTAGCACTGGCCATCATGAGGAAGTATGGTCAAACCCCCTATGACCAACAGACTGGGGAGGCCTTAGTGCAGCAGTGGCTTGACAGAGCTGTACAATAAATGTTTATTTTTGTTATGGTTTCATCGCCTCATTTAGAATGTTTAAAGAATATAACTAATTTACACTAAAGATTCGTCACACTTTGTTAATCTTCTCCACATTGCCTGAGCTCATGAGTACACATAGTATCATGGGGTTTCTCTTTTGTTCTTTGCGGTTACCGCACCACACGTTTTTCATTTCGCCGTCCCATTACAATACTGCCATGTCAGCCCTGATGTGTTCATCTAACCATTGCACCATATTTGATGTGCCTCAATCACCTGTAATTTAACAAATTACTCTGCTTCTAAGTCTCACCGTGTCCCAATATGAGTCTATGTCCTTTACATATTCGCAATGTACCCATATCTCTTTACCTGTGTGCTTGTAGAACTCTATGCACTATGAATTGTGCTCTTTGTGATCTGTCAATAGCTCTGCCAATTACTACAGTATATGAGGTTCACTTTGTTCATGTAACGCAGAATTGTCTACGTGCTCACCAACACATTGTTACCAACAAAACCTCTGAAAAGTGTCAGCAATCATTAAGGTAGTTTAATACATTACAACCCTTTGGGTTATAATTTATCTGTCCACTGTAATAACCTCAACTCCTTAAATAATATTCACCAAATCAATTACTTAACCCAGTTAAAGGTATAGGTGCAGCCCTGCATGTTTTCTGCTCACGCCACTTCTGGCAAAAGTGCCTCTACTAGAGGGATCTGTTGAGAGCCTTTCTCGAGGGTAATATGGCCTACTCTTCCACACAGGGCTATACCCAATATGGGTATAGCCCTGCCTTGTGCCCAGTGTAGGCTGGGATAAGATCTGGCACACTGCAACCCTGTACGGGATTAAGCGGTTTCTGACAATGAATGAATACATGACCAATTATTTAAGGTTCTGTATACTGCTGGGTAGAGAGAAGCAGGTAGAATAAGAAAAAAACATGCTCAGGGTTTCAACTGGTGCGATGGACTGTCAATAAATACATTGATCTCTGGATTACAAGTCCAAGTGCGCTGTTACTCATTACACCACGGTTGCATCTATACTTGCGTTTGACTCTCTCAATTAGCTCATACACGGTACTCCTTCGTGTTTCGTTTCAATGGCCAATGATGTAGCAATTCATGTGATTTACAATTCTTTGAGTACAGTATCTTGCAGAAAGGTGCTTTATAAATGTAGTTTATTATTATTATCATGATAAAATACCTTACATTTTTTGATTAGCTCACAGTGAAATGTTTGTGAACTTCCATAAGCTGACCTCTGGCATTAAACAACACAATTGTACAGACTTTAGTTGTAAGGCGACACACCTATGAGTGAGCTATACATATTATCCATGAAAGCCTTCGAGTTAAATTCAGCTATACATATTGTTTGCGATCCACATTGCTTATTGGTTACTCTCATATTACATTCAAGCAACATGTCACCATGTGACCTACTACGAAGTGAGGGACGCGCGCTGTGTTCCACAGCAGCTCTCACTGATCGCCGAACATTTTTCAATTTTGCTTTGTAGTGATAACTCATTACGTATTTCTTGCGCTTGTCTTTTTATTTATCGTCATGCTATTGTTTAGTTTGCGTGTTTGCCGTTATTTGTTTAAAGTGTTAGCCTTAATCTAGTGCCTTGAAACACGCCAGCCGCGGCCTAGCCCAGCCCAGAAGCCACAGCCTTTCCTGAAGACTACGCCTGCTGCTGCTTTATCACTTGGCGGCCGTCGAGTCTCGCCTCTTCCCTGCTCAACACTCGCCGTCGTCAATACAGTAACTGCACGGGAGCATATCAGATCTCTTCACTCCTCAGCCATCTCTTCCCTCTCAATCTCCCTCCATCATAACAGCCTCCCACGTGTTTCTCGGCTCAAGCGCCAACCCGAAGTGGTGGTCGCCAGCCTCCGCCGCCTTCACGCACGCGTTAAAGTCTGCCTTACTAATTGCAATACATTACCTGCATCAGATCTCACTTGAAATGTCGTCTCTCTTTCTTGTCCTTCCTCTCTCATACCGTCGGAGTCTATTGGCGGATTTGACATTGGAGTCTGTGGGAGGATTTGGCGTTGGACTCTGTGGGACGCTTCGACATTGG
>JAZEWU010000004.1:6296939-6321826 GCA_036362915.1 Geotria australis | reverse complement strand
AGGCCCGCGATGTATTGAGTGTGGCAGCCTCTTGGGATGTTCTTGCGCGCTGCTTGGTGCACAAGCTTGGTGAACTTGTCGTAATTCTTGGGGTCCGAGCTGATCTCAGACATCAATCTAGACCTACATTGCCTCACAGAAACCTGGCATCATCAAGACGATTTCCTCTCATTGAATCAGGCTTTACCGCGAGACTTTACATTCCATCAGAAGGTTTGTTCAAATGGCCTTAGTGGTGGCCTTGCAGTTCTCCACCATGCTTCTGCCGATATCCGACTGATTCCGTCGCCAACCTTCAATTCATTCGAGCATATGTCTCTGGATTGGAGGTCGACTCAACATGTGAAGATGGTGCTGCTCTACCATCCACCTGGAGCCTCTACTTCTTTTGTCAATGAACTGTCTGAGCTGCTTTCTAAGATGTGCTCCTGTACTGAAAGGATCCTGATCCTTGGTGATTTCAACATCCATATTGATTCTCTAAAGAGCCCTCTTGCAAGGGATCTCATGGCCACTCTGACCTCACTGGGCTTCACTCAACACGTGACATCTCCCACTCACAGATGCGGCCATACTCTTGATTTGGTTTGCTCCTGGGGCATCTTGGTAACCAACATGTCCGTCACTGATCCTGGTTTGTCTGATCATTCCGCTGTATGCTTTGATCTCCAAATAATAATAATAATATCAATTTATATAGCGCCTTTCGCCCGAGGGTCACAAAGCGCTGCAATGTCTGGGAAATGTTGGCGCCGCCTGTCTGCATGGCTGCCTTCCCCCACCTCTCTGTAATTTCCTCGCACCTCCATATCCTTGTCTTGTCCATGACCAGGCGGGGAAATTCAGTGTATTCGAAGCAGCCTTAATCATTTAATTTTTGTTGCTTTGGTCTTTCATTAGTTGATTTTTTCTGTCGTTGTTGACAGACCGTCTCTCCGCGGCCCCTGCGTAGCGCTTTGTGACCCTCGGGTGAAAGGCGCTCCATAAATGCTATTATTATTATTATTATCGATGTATCGACACTAATTTCAGGATAGGAAAAACATCCGATCCAAGTCTTGTTAAAATGTAGATTAATATTTGTTGTTTAATGCTACCATTACTTGAGCACTGTTGCTATTATAATTGAATGATTGGTCCAGAAAAAGCATTTGATTGAAGTTTCCATGCGTTCAAAATTGTAGCAGCATGGTTTTTCTAATTTCAAAATGAGGCTATATTTCATCAAACTATGCATACGAGTAAGCAGGTGTAATATAGTAACGTTTACATAATCTGTTAAACTATAATCAGCATTTTTATAGGCCTGACGTGAACTGATTTATGGGGTACAAATGGCAGTCTCCACTATGTCTTTCATTATAAGACAGATTTTCCGTTTCTAACTTACGCCTTTAACATCTTTCAGTTTTTAAACAACTAAGCATATTTCTTTGCATGTGGTGATGACAAAATTACGTTTCCTTTTAAGAGTCTGCAAACAAAGAATCTGACATCTGTCTGGGAGTAGACATGGTCTTGTCACCACTGCTGGAAAATGAGCAGGACAAGACTTGTTGGTATTCGTGTCCAACTTAAACTTAATTTCAAAATAAAGAACAAACAATATTTACATTATTGTCACCTCAACTTGTGCAATAGCAATCACCGTCAGACTGTGAAGTGTTTTTTCATACAATAGATCTGAGCAAGTACCTTTGTGTGTTTAACTGTTTAAGAAAGTATATACCATATATAAGCACAGTGGTTAGCGCATTGCACTATGATCCCGGTAACCTGAGTTCAAATGTTGGTCGCTGCCAGCACCATCCACCAATCCTCGATGACTGGCATAGTGAAGTATGGTCAAAAAACCCATGACACACAGCACGGGGAGAACGTCATCCAGAAGTGCGTTGACAAGTGCTGTAATCTATGTTAAAATATAATGCTTGTTAGAAAGTGTAATAACAAATGTGTAGATGTATTTTTGTTATTGTTAATAGTGCGTTGATCCATAGTGTTAGGATTCTATAAATCTTGTTAAATAGAATGACAAATAACGTTTAATCCAAAGCAAATCTGTTGGTATTCTTTAATGCCTGTAAAGGCGGTACATTGAAGTATATCACTTTCAAAGAACCTTCTCAAACAAAGTTAAGTAAAAAAAAATCGTAGGATTTTCATCAGAATAATATACTCACTCCATAGTTTACTTTCTGGACATTTTGTGAAACAAATGATGCCATTTCATAGCACTTTATAAAAAAGATCGTCAAGTACAAAACACGCTACTATATATTTGTTTAACAAACAGAATTCTAATAAACAGATACTTTCTAAGCGGCATTCGTGTGGAAAGGAAATGCTAATTATTTAGAAACAGTTTTAAAAAATGTGAAAAGATTGCAATGCAAGGCATGCTATAATTTCAAAGCATCAGCAACATTCGTTTTCAGTTAAAATCATACACAAGCCTTTTACGTCACTATAATTATTTTCTGCCTTTCAAAATCCATAATTTTTCACAACACAAAAGGGCCTTTTTCTTGAAACGTCTTGTTTTATGGCTCAGGCAATAAAAGAACCAAATTTGGCACAAAGGCGAAGGAGAAAATTGCAATAGATTTTTTTAATGAAAATGCAGCCATAATGCTTCCATTTGCCTTTTCATTAGGAGAGACAAAAATGTTCTAAGAATAAAAAATCCTAAATGGAAATCCAGGTCTTATAATAAAAGAGGCATTTGACCCAGTGGAGGATACTGGGGATGACTGTCCAATGACCGATGGAACGTGTTGTTCCAGGCTTTTCATAAAATATGAGCAAGAAAGGCAAGGTCCTGTGAAAGGAGATAGAAATGTTTTCTTAAAAAATACAAACTGTGGATGGATTGTCATGGACCCTGTTACAGTAAATTATCTCATAGGTCACAATATCCACCAGCATCAAAGGGAAATAGAGACATTTGAAACGTTCTCAAATGAGGCACCACGTGGCTGAAGGGTATTCCATTATCACAGGGGCAAAGAAAACTTTAAAACCAGCACCTTACACCAGATGGTCAAATTCAGCGGTGTCCAGCTCTGCAAAATCTGACCGTGTTTTTCAGACGAAGGTTTAATTTACTCTGAATCAAAAAGGAAAGGAGAGTAAGTGTAAGTTTTCTTTGTAGACATCTGGTGGGATCTCTTGTTACTTTCAAATTCTTTGCCTTCAACATCTCATCAACTTCTCATTAATCTTTTATTCATCAAAATAAAGTGACCGTTAGTGAAGCGATTGTGTTTTTGAGCACTCAAAATAAACGTTGTTTTCCAGGAAAATAGTTTTTCTGCTCCACCTATTGGTTCCATTATTGATGAACAGTAGTATGCCTTAAAGAGTGGTTCATGTTAAGAGGGATTCATGTTTTACCCAATTAATCTACGAATATTATATTAGTTTCCACCATACATTCTATTGCAGTTTACGAACAAACGTGACAGTTTATTCATACACTGCAATGGAATGTATGTATGGGTGCTGTTTTTTTAAAAGTGAATTACAAGTAACAAATTATATGAATTAAAATATATCACCACTTTCAAATAATTTCTTGATTTTAATTTTAAACCTCCAGATCGAATAAGTTAGTCTTTAAACCTATAGTTCTGAGTATCTCTATCCATATGGTGTCTTGAAATGGTAAACGTATTGTAGCTAAGCACTAATAATCATACTGTTCCTGTTATTCAGGGTGATGATTAGCTACTTAGAATTACTAATGTTTGTACTTCATCAGTCAATCCAAATATCTTTCATTTTACTATAAGAATAAATGCAATATCAAAAATAAATACAATGTATAACGCGCATATGTTCATTTTATATTAAAGGTATTAATTCAAAGAGACAAGGGCTCAGAGGCACGAGGAAACTGCAGAGAGGTGGGGAGGGGGGAAGGCAGCCATGCGGTTATGCAGTGCCAACATTTTCCACATACTGCGTCCTATACATTATACTGTTATCGGCCTATTAATTAATTAGTGATTTGTAGTTGTGGGAGGAAACTGGAAAAGCCGGAGGGAACCCACGCAGAACAGGGGGAGAACACACAAACTCCACATAGAAAGGCACCCAAGGGGGGAATCTAAGCGCCTTGACATTTTAATATAATCGATGTGCTGTATCTGGTAATTTGTTTGTTTTTATGATTGAAATGTAATTGTAAAGGCTTAGGAATGTGAAAAAAATCATAAAAATCGCATGAAATGTAGCATATTATGAAATGTGTTCAGATGAAACATTGCAATATGCAGCGCACGTGTCTGTGTGAGTGATTTATAGGCAAATACATTCACTGGTCATGTAGAATTTTTACATCATCATACTATTTCTAAAATTATTTGACATCAACCACCTGAGGTTCAGTCCCCAGGAGTTGTAAAAAAAACCCGTTAAACAAAGCTTGATTTAGCATATAAATCTTATTTGAGTTTCATTGTCACTCGCTTTTATCAGAGTATACTTTTAATTTACTTTAAACATTAAGTGATTTGATTTCATAAGCACTGTTTATAACGGGTAAATGTTTGTGAAAAGTGGTGTGTTTTTATTGCAAATAATTTCCCCAAATTATTTTTCTAAGCGTTGTGATGTATTTTGTTTTGGTTTTCATCAAATAGTTTAGAAAGTAGGAATTTTCAGTTGATGTAGTTAAAACAATCACCAACATTTAAACACAATCCAGAACTAACATCGAGAGAATACCAAATGAGCACTGAACAAACACCACGGTTGCATTCCTGCACAGAGAGCACCACCACCTTGCTACGATGCACGTTGCCTTTCTGGGAGCGATTCATGTAAAATGTAGAGACTGTGGGAGGAAACCGGAGCGCCCGGCGAAACCCCGTGTCCGCATGGGTTTTCACCGGGCACTCCCGTTTCCTCCCTCAGTCCAAAGACATGCTGCTGCATAGGTTAATTGGCCTGCTGACTAAATTGCCTCCGGTACCCTGTGATGGACCGGCGTCCTATCCTGGGTATAGCCCTGCCTTGCGCCCTGTATCTACCGGGATAGGCTCCGGCTCGTCGCAACCCTGTACAGGATTAAGCGGTTTCTGACAATGAATTAATTAATAGAAAGTAATAAAACCCGGCCCACAAACAACGGTCATGCTATGTTCTAGACATATCTTCTTTTGGTTGCACCAGCAGTGACAGGTCTCTAATAAATGAAGCTCTTTTTTTATGAGTATGTTATGAGTAGATACATTGTGCAATCGGAGTACCTTTTAGAATAATTCAGAAAGTTATTTGTCACAATGCATAAGCAATGAGGTGAGAAAAATCAGATGCATAAATATACCGTATAAGGTTGAGAAGGAGTTGTGGTACCAGGTAAAGCCCGTTGACCTCAGAGACCTGAGTTTGATTACTGTCCATTGCTCTCTTCTTCTTGAGTGCCCATCTAGACGGTGCTATTGACTTACTTTTTCACACTTGACAGACTTATTGGAAGAGGTGGGAGTATCCACACTTTACTCCACTGCATGTGGCCTGTAAATGAATAACTGTGGTGTATCCATGTAAACTGCTGGGTGAGGATTTAAAAAATTGTTGCCATCGTTTGAACTCTACACCACAAGGTCAAACTGGCGACCACTGGATTGCAATTTCAGTGTGCTAACCATTACATCGTGGCATAACCCCAATTGTATGAACTTAAATAAAAACCAATAGCTTAATTCGCTTTTCTGATGTTGTTTAAATCTGAAATTATCGCGAAATACATTATTACACAATAATTCAAACCTGTTCCCAATCAATACAGAAATCTAGAAATAATCAGTTCGGAATTGCGTTATGACCTTAATCAAATCAACATCATCTCATCCAGTTTTATTTAAACCTTGAACCTCTAGTGAATATTATTGTGGGATCATTAGTGTTTCCAAATGCCTATGAACGTGGATGACTCAGAATTGAAAGTACCACCAAGAAATAATTCAGAAATGATTTAACACAATGTCTGGACAAAAAAAAGACTTACATCATCTGAATTTCAGCCATACAACTAATGGCGAGAAAAGTGATGTTTCCATTAAAGGAAAAAACATCTATAATATTTCACACTTATTCAACCCAAGAAGTGTTCTGTCCAGCATTCTCAAATTATTATGAATTATCCATGTCTGTTATGATGACAACCACACTCACTAGAAGCAGATTATGTAGTTGAGTGAGTACCTTTGGAATGTCAAGGGCACACAAAAAAAATCTAGACCTGTTCAGCATCAGGACATTGCACAAGGAATGTGGGCCCTTTACACTTCAAGTTCTCGCAAACAAGCTCTCGTGGCTCTCAAACAGCATCCACCTTCAGCATTGGAAGCAGGAGAGCGAACGCTGTCTGTCAAGGATTCTTTGGACCCCTGGGACACTCTCTGAGACAATCCAGAAGCTCAAGGTCAATGGCCAGAAGCCTGCAATCACGAGGAGTTTAATGCCACTTGGCAGGCGCAAAATTCCAGTGGCAGATGATTCCGCTAATGTCATACACTGCCTATGCAGGGTATTCCTCATATTTACAACAACAAAAGAATCACACAATACGGTCTTTTTTTCTTCCTTTAACGAAAGATTCTTTGTAATATGATCAGCTGTAGTAAATTATGTATAATATTCGGAAATATTTTTTGTCCATGAAGGAAATATATTTCAGGCTTTGAAAATGCATTAAGTATACCGACTACAATTTTCCACAGTAGCTATAATTAAGTTCTCACAGCTGAACATGGAAATGCTTCACACCACAATAAATTTAAATATCACGGTCCAATATAATCTCTTTCCCAACGTACCCTATGCCACATGTTTTTCTGGCCACAAATCCCAAATGCTCCAAATAATCTGACACCCGGGCCACACTTAATTAGACCCCGATTACATAGCTCTGCTTCAGTTAGAGCTATGTTACTGGAAAACAAGTATATCCACCATGCTTTCAGCCTGACAAGTGTGTCGTGAGTTTTCAGTGGCTATATAGGTAAACAAGTACAAGGCCTCGCCATGCGCTAATTTTATCTGCAAAAATGAACATTCTCATAAATAACCTTTTGTAATGTCAGCTTGCAGAGGGTGTATTGCACGGTGTAATCTGGTTGTCTGAGTGAACAGGCATGTGTGCTTAATAGAGTGAGGGGATAGAGGGAAAGAGTGAGGCAGACAGCAGTTATTTGTATGGTTTTTATTTTCAGCTGAGGACAAAACCTGGCCAATACTTACACAGGCAGCCGCTAACGTCAGAACTTAAGTTTGTCTTATGCAACAAATTACATTCATTCATTTATTATCAGTACTTGCTTCACCACTGAAAGGATCATGGTAAAGCCATATGTGAGGGCCCCTTCTCGGGCCCTCTTTGCCGTTCCATCACACTCCGGAGACGACAGTGCAGTCTCCGCGCGTGGCGCGGAGCCAGGATTATCCGTAGCCCCCTCGCTCCTGTGAGCGGCGTGGGCCGGGGAACCTTCTCCGCTGTCTCCTTCTCTCGCTGTACTCCGTGTCAGAGGCATTCTCACACGTTTGTCCATAAATTCACAGTGTTAAATCCGCACGGTTTGTCGATAAATCCACAGTGTTGCTCGCCATTGCACAGACACCCTCCCTTCAGCAGCTTCGTTACAAGCCAGCAGTAGACCGCTGCAGCGCGTGCCCTGCACTCTGCTCCACAGCGCCAATCTCCCGCAGGCATTTCAAACACGCTCTGACCTCTCTCCTGCCCGCTGCTCTCTCTATATCCCCTCACGGCATGTGTATTCAGACACCTGACGTCACCACCCCCTCGTTATTTATTATAGCTTTTGGGCTATATTTAGTAACCTTAATCCCCTTAAACAATGAGGGGCGGGGGACCAATTACCTTACCCCCGTTCCGTGGGGTGTGACGCGGTCACGCACCCCTCCCCTTCCCGGGCTGTCGGCAAGACCTGGCCTGGCCTTCTACCTTTTATCCGGGTGTTGCATGGGGACTTTTACCAGGTCATTACACATAGACTATCCGAGCAGACACAGGGCGAAAGGCAGGGCTATTTGCAGGATCGGACTCCAGTCCATCAAAAGGCACGTGGACAATTTAACTAGGGAGCATATCTTTGGACTAGAGAAAACCGGAATGCCCCCCTGAAACCCACACAGACACGGGGAGAACTGCAAACTCCGCACACAAAACGCACCCAAGTCGGGATTCAGAACCAACATATTTTTGCTGCAAGGCGGCAGCGCTACTCACTGTGCCACGGGACCTCCCACAACATGTTACAGTAAATCACAATTAATAACAAGGCATTCCATAACATGGAGTGTAAAGTCTACCATCATCCTTTAATATATATCACATTATGTTTTTTCTAGAGTAACTGTGAAGTCTTACGTTATGTATGCATTGGACTGGCAAAACCTTGCCTTGAAGGATCACAGCGTTAGTATACTGGCATTGTGGTGTGGAACAGAGGTTGGAGGTGCTTCTCTTCAAATATTTGACTGGAAAATTCAGCGCCTCCATAGCACGGCAGTTATTTTTGACATGGTACGTAAAGATTGCTGGTGCTGACGATCAGATGAATAATCCAGTGTGAAGCAGATAGCAGAGGAAGTGTAAAGGCAGAGGGTTCTAATGCCGTTATGACCTCCAAAGAAATGCTTAGAAACGTCAGGGCAAAATGCAAATGCAGATTACACAAAAGTGAGCTGAAAAGTGAGAAGATATAGACATTCTAGAGGCAGTTTGATAAACATTGGAGGACTGTATCATTTGCATGTAAAATGCTGCATTAGTCCCACAATTTTGTGTTTAGTTTTTTTACGTGGATATGCACCAACAATGCAAATAATGAATGAATACAAACGCATGATGAAAAACTGAGGCAATGCCTTAACGTTTGCAAAAATAACTACAGACATTCCTAAATAAGCATATACTTTCATAACATGTTGTTTTATCAACACCGCTGGTATTATGAAAACATTACAAAAGCAACTTGCTGCCAGGCAGAAATAATGCACGAATGATCACGGCTTTGACCTTTTCAGATATGACTTGTTCAGATATCGTTCTTAGAATGTATTTTCTTTTTACAACAAACCACAGGCCAGAACCTCATAACGTGTGTGCCCCATCACTTTCTGCTGTGATGTGCAGTCCTCTGGCTCTGATTATTATAGCACATCCTGTATCAGTTATTAAAATACAAAATACATGTTGTTATTGCCAATTTAAATGGCCGAAATCCAGGTTGACCCAGGTTGGCCGGTTGCCCCCCAATACAATTGGAGCAGAATTTTATGGCCAGATGCCCTTCCTGTCACCAACCTCCTTTAGTCAGAGGGTCTTCGCAGTCCTGTCCTGTTCACCAAAGGAGACCTTACCAGGAGTGCTAGACTCCAGGTGACATAGCTCTTGGATTCAATGTAATGCGTAAACCCCTCCACCATAATCATGTTGAAGTTTTACAACATCTCAGGGGCAATTTAGTCAGGACAATGAGCCTAGGGAGCATCTCTTTGGACTGTGGGAGGAAACCAGAATATCCGGCGAAAACCCACGCGGACACTCTACAAAGAAAGGTAACCGGGAATCGAACCCAGGGCTTCTTGCTAGGAGGTTGCCGCGCTACTCACCGCGTCACCATGCCGCGCATGAGTTCCACATGGATGAGTTGCCACCACGTGTTGCCAGGTGTTGCAGGATGTGGGGCTGTTCTCTCATATTAAGCCTGTTAATCATTATTTGAATTGTCCACACAAATCAATGCATGAACCTCCTGACGAAGTGTCAGGGGACTAAGTCACGTTTTCTTATTAATCAATTGGCATTATTATTGTTATTATATGAACATCATAATTAGATGTGATTTAACGTACATTTGTTACTACCTTTAACTCATTAGCTGACACTATGTAAACCTTGCGTGTCACTTTAAAAAACAGCCTTTCTGCGTGGAGTTTGCATGTTCTCCCTGGGTGCTCGTGGGTTTTTGCCGGGCACTCCGGTTTCCTCCCACAGTCCAAAGACATGCTACTGCATAGATTAATTGTCCTGCTGACTAAATTTCCCCCGGTGCCCTGTAATGGACTGGCGTCTCATTCCTGGGTATAGCCCTGCCTTGTGCCCTGTGTGTGCCGGGATAGGCTCCGGCTCACTACGACCCTGTACAGGATCAAGCGGTTTCTGACAAGCAGGAGGGGGATGGTAGCATCCACCTATAAAGCGTAGGGTGGGTGGGGAGTAAACGTTACCCTGTTTAAGAAAACACACCTTTGTTTTCTTTTTAGGCTAAAACGTCTGAATGTGACGCAAGTGGAGGCGGTGCAAACACAACAATTTATGTCTGTCTGGAACATACAGGTAACCTCCCACATTAAGAGCCGCACATCCGGCGAATACCGACAACAGTTTATTCAGTAAATTGCCGTGGAGTGTGGGAGGTATCACGGGTAAGAGCTGGCCAACTTCTTTTTTGCCAAGGCCAGTGCACTAAGCAAACAGTACAATTTCCACTAACTGGGTGGTGACGGGTTTTGTTAAAATGAATGCGGCCACTTATTTGTATACGTAATAATGTTAGCACTTGTTTACGTTTTCATGGATACCGAGCAAGGTCTTGTTACCTTTTGATTTTTCATTTTGCATATCCACTTGATCATCGCCATCATGCTTATCGAATGAAGGTCATCACAGAGCGGTCCCCATCCTTCTACTACATCTGTGTGTAATCATAAAAGCACTCTCTTAGTATGGTCCCACCAAAAAGAAATACTTAACGTTTTATTCAATGAGCATTGATATAGAGAGGGTAGAGTGAGGAAAGGTGCATGGCATAGGGGTGGGGTGAAAGAGGTGGGTATTTAGCAGGGCTCGGTGACCTGTAGAAGGTAATATGGTATAGTAGTAGCAAATGAGAAAGGTCATTCTTCTGTTCTCGCCAAGCTGTGTGTCGCAAGGCTATTTAGACATAGTTAACCAATGCTTCTTAATGCACAGACACAGAGCCAGGATACGACGTCTAACATCACTTTGTTTAATAAAGGAACTTTAATTGCATTGAACAACACCTGCCACCTGATCACTGGCTGCTTGAAACCCACACACACAAACAACCTGTACCTCCTCGCTGGCATTGCCCCTGCTGATATCCGACGGGAAGTGGCCATTTGAGTCGAGATGACAAAGGCTACTAGCGATGAACGCCACCTCCTTCATGGACGTCAACCCCCGGCCGAACGACTGAAGTCAAGAAGAAGCTTCCTCAGCCATGTGCAGCCCCTAACAACATCTCGAGGGGAAACCAGACTCCAGCTCTGGACGGAAAAGCTTGAGAGTGACCCTCCTGCAACTGGCATGGGAATCCCACCTGCTGAAGACTTCCCTCCTGGCTCAGATGCACCATGGATTCAGTGGAAGACACTCAACCGCCTGAGAACTAGAACGGGACGATCAAAAGATGCTTTGGTCAGATGGGGCTACAAGACCGGCCCAACCACCTGTGAATGTGGAGAAGCAGACCATACTATGGAACACTGCCTTGTCTGTGCTCTACTACCCAACCTCTGCAGCTCAAAAGACCTTGCGGAGTTCAATGAAAATGCAAGGGGCTGTGTAAGAAAATGGGAAACTGTAATTTAACATCGCGCTTCGAAGAATCGCAAAGAAGAAGAAATTGCAACGAACTGAATTGCAATTATGCTCTTGGATTCCCGACAACACAACGATGTATTTATTTAGTGTCGGAACTCCAATTCCCAGCGTAGGGAACGCGCCACGTTCCCTACGCTACGTCTACGTCTTCATCTAGATTCAACTGCAGCCGTCAGTTACTGCTAGACACCATTGCAGAACGACAGTGGACAACCTCTACCAACGCAGTCTCAGACAGGTGAGCTTTGGGGCCTGGGCCTGCTCCGGCAGCCTACCACCCCGCGGCCATGCGGGCCAAGCCAGGTCAGGTCGGGCCAAGCTGATGTGGAGCCAAGCCGGGCCATGCCAAGCCAAGTCAAGCCAGGGCCGGGCCGCGTCAACCCAAGCCAAGCCAAGCTCCAAGAGAAGTCAATCCAAGCCAAGTCCTTCCATGTGGGTGCCGACCGTGGGGTCTGGGGAAATGGCGGCGCGTTCTGATGCAGCGGCTACTCTCGGACCAAACAGTGCGGTGTCTTCATGGTTTCATGTTCGTTTTTTTTTATTACGTTTTCATCAAGTTACAAGTATTAGCTGTCGGTTTCTGCGAGTCATTTGCAGAACGACAGTAAACAACGCCGGGGTCTGAGAGAAACGGTATTTCGATTCTCTGTATGCACCGTTTGGAGAGCTCATAAAGGAGAGCTCATAAAGGTTCCATAATTTGTTCTCATGTTTATAATACAGACACACACGAATACGTCTGCCAGACGTCAAATATGACGAGAATTTCTGTGGAATATCTATGTTGATGTGTTATAGTCTTGCGCCCTGTGTCTGCTGGGATAGGCTCTGGCTCACCACGACCCTTCACAAGATTAAGCGGTTTCTGACAATGCATGGATATTCATAGCCCAACCATAGTTCATCTCAAAGCTTATACTATCGTAGGGAGAGAAAAACGATTTAGCAAACCCTCGGTTTCACGTCACATAAGAAGCATAACACAGATATCAGCTGATTGGACGGCATTATCTTCTCAACCTGCCGCTGTCAGCTTATGCCACAGGGCTCGAGATTGGCGTGGATTTGAGCGTGGGTGTATTTCCTTCCCAACCCAGATTGGCAGGGCCAAACAAATGGAGAACTCTGAAACACATTAAATCACCTGCTTTCCTCTTTGAGAAAGACCAGGCCCGTCACGCCCACTGCTGTGTGCCAACATGACCTCACTTGGGGCTTATTTCCCCCTCCCCATCCCTGTTCTGAGAGCAGCCCAAATGTAGCAAGCTTTTGGGAACCACGGCTTTTAGCAGAATATCTTTAAATATGGTTTTCAAATTATCGCTAGACTTAAACGTATGAAGCACAGTTGTTCTATAAACAAGCAAATCTGATTGAACATGTTTTTGCTTTAAATGCTGTGAACAGAAATACATCACGTTGACGTTTATTAAACTGTACTTTTTTATTGATTTTTCTGTATACATCGTGCGTTCCAAATGCAAACAAGTAATTTTACCAGAATTGAATACAATTATTAGTGAAAATAAACGATCGAAACATTTCAATAAACGCATCTCGTTTACGAAATGCCGCAAACTTATTTTTTATTTGCTTTTGAGCGTGCGGTCTTGATGATTTCATTCCAAACAAACACTCACAATGAAATGTTGCACACATACGCCACTGACCTCCTGCACAATGTGTTTTCCTGTAACAATAAAAACAAACACAACATGTTCCTAGCTGCAAAATAAACACCGGCTTGTGGCGGGGAGACCTAACAGCATTCTAATGGGTAGACGGCGAATTGTGTGATGCCAGTGAAGGCCCACGTCGCTGACAAACGGTGTGTTTGTGTGTCGTCTTTCTGGAAAGGAATTTGTTTAAAAAAAAATAGAGTGGTTCATCCCTAAGTAGGTGCATTATACGATTTAAGGGTCTTGGAACAACATTACTAATTGGAATTGATATGAATGGGTGTTGGAGGATCCCGTTACATACACTTATCACGTTTTACAGGTGGATGAATTAGCTGGAAGCATCTTAAAGGCCCCTCTGCTTAAATCGAGTTTATTCACAGCTTTGCGACCATGTTGAATGATACGTTTTCCATACAATTCCAGTGTTAACTATATCTTTAGAAATACAAGCATGCCCAAGTTAAGTTGATGAGGCCAAATCTGTTACATTTTTCTTTTTCTGACAATAATCTAGTATGATGGTTGCTTTTAAAAGCTGTTCTTTTGGGATAGCCATGTCGAGCGCTCTCTCTCCCTCCCTCGCGATTGGACTAAGACCATGGAAACACAGGATATATAGAGGCGCCTCGCATTCAACCTCATTCTTAACACCTGAAGATGCCTCGAACGTGCGAGGAGAAACGTCACGAGCGAGAGCAGTTGAGTGCTCAACACGGCTATCCTAAAAGAACAGCTTTGGAAAGGAAACCATCATGAAATGAGCCGTGTAGTACCTACATCGGTACAATCCTGTAGTATATTTTAACTCCACATATTTAATTGCAAAGGACATGTGCGCCCTTACAATGGAATTTATTAGATCATATAGGCACGGTATAAAGCGTTCAATAAATATTTTTATATTTTCTGAAATATTTTAAGGTTTACATTCAAAGGTTAATGCTCATAAAGTGTCAGTGCCCCATATAAACAAAGAGAATTGTGTTGTTGCTGTTTAAAACGTTTTCTTGCAGATACAGCGCAAATGGCACAGTTGCTTTGATTTTTTCCATCTGGCTGTGTTTGTGTTTACGCTGACCCTCAGTGGGTAGCAACGAATGTTTTTATTGTGCCTAACAACAAACTGCGCAGCAGGCCAGAGGATGGAGAATGGCGCTGAACTCCGGCGCAAGGGAAAAACATGATCATGGCAGGGGGGAAAAAATAATGTGCAAGGTGGAACCACACTTCTCCTCGTACACTTCTCAGAGGCCAAGTGGAAAATGACCACCAAGAGCTGCATAATGCGTTCCAGCTGTGGGAGTGTTGGCGTCGTCCGGGTCCTGTGTCACGTTGAGGTGCCACGGATGCACAAATTGATGTGCACTGTCAAGCTACGCCCCTCGAGCTTCCAAAAAACCACCACCTTTGGGACAGGTTGATTACCTCTGGCCCCTTGAGCAAGTTGTGAGAGCCTTCGGGATTTACAACCAACGCTCTGCCGAGGTCCCCAAAGATTGCTACATCAGACGTGTGCATATCGCTACTAGAAACGTGACCCAGTAAGCCGAGGTCTGATATTGCACTGTCAGGCAGGCATGGATGGGGTCACTTTTTACGCCTAACATCTGGGGTAAGTCATTTATTTCTTGTGTTTGTTACCCAGTTCTGGCCTCTGGCTCTGTGTGATGAATACGCCATTTCAGAGCTCTATGTCCTTTGAAGACGTCATTAAACAGATACTCCCAAATGCTCAGGGACCATACGTAAACTAAAACAGCTCCACAAGGTCTGCGTGTTTGAATTTCCTTTAAAACGTATGTGAGAAATACACACATTTTAGAGAATCTGATGCCTTGCCTTTAAACAATGATTTTTAGGGTTCATCATTGAAATCAAGACTTGGCCATATGTGATGGTTTCATATTCACATCAGACATTTGAACATCCCTTCAAATAAATTTATGTTATTAAAATGCAATAGCTGCATAATCGTTTGTTTATCAGGTTTTCAGGCGGCGACCTCATCTTGTAGAATTACATGGAAAGTGACATGTATCTAAGTTGCAAATAAGTACATATATATTCTATACATTTCTCAAATAATTCTGAACATAAATAAGAGCAGAGTGGTAGCATAGTAATTATATCTATGCATTAGAAACCAGGAAACCTGAGTGATATCTAAACTGGTCCAAGGCCACCAATGAAGTAGGATAAAACAACAACCTTAATCAGATGTGAGGAGGCCTTCATCCCACCGGTCAATAAAATGCATGTTGAAGATTTGATATAAAAAAAAGTAATCGTAACCTGGTGAACCTGGTAAATAATTGCATGTAGAATAAGACTCATTAATTTATATATTGTGGAGTGTGACATGGAAGAACAAAGTTGATAATGACTTTGACTTTCATATCGTTTTTTTGTCATTCTTTCAATAAGCCCAAAATGTGCTTGTTTGTGTTTGCGTGAGCAGGTGTTGTTGTGTCTATATGTAAATCAAATGAATGAATCTACTGGAAAAGAGTAGTTGTAAAATACCATACACAAGTCACCATGGCAAAAGGCAAACTTCAGTAATTGAAGCACTCAGCAACAATACGGACTTTGATTTGGCTAAAAAAAATGCTAGTGTCAAAGAAAATAAATGGAAGAAGTAAAAAGACGGTATCTTAATTTGATATTCAGTCATTTATTCATATGATGGAAAACTACGTTTCCTATGTTAATTTAACTAAATAAAATTGACCTAACCATTACCTAGTGATCAGTTGATTAACATATTTGAGAATAAAACTACATATACATCCGTAAGATTTACAATGAAGCTTAAATAAAAAAATGATGAAGGAAGCAAAGAAAAACCCATTTGTATTTGATAAATGTAATATTTAAATTAATGTCAAAGAATTGTATTAAGACATTTCCAGTGTTGGTGATATGTTCCCTTGCAAGTAACAAGTATTAGCCGTCGGTTTCTGCGAGTAATTTGCAGAACGACAGTAAACAACTCCGGGGTCTGAGAGAAACGGCATTTCGATTCTCTGTATGTCCTGTACATATGGTAGAGTTGACAAATAAAGTTGAATTGAATTGAATTCTTACCACAGTGCACTCATCACTGTGTCACCCATCCATCCATCCATTGTCAGAAACCGCCTAATTCTGTACAGGGTCGCGGTGAGCCGGTGCCTATCCCGGCAGATAGAGGGTGCAAGGCAGGACTATACCCAGGATGGGACGCCAGTCCATCACAAGGTACTGGGGGACCCTACCTATGCACCCCATTGACCCCAAATGTAACTCTTACATGTAGCATATAAGAGGTACACTGAATAAAACACGACACAATTATGAAACACGACACGATATATTAATGGTACTGCACGTTTAATTGCTTTGTGAATCATATTCTGCAATTTTATAACACACTGTAAGTCTTACATGTAAAGCCTAGCGGCTTAAGCCAGCAGTGCTAGCAAATACAGCACTACGCATTGTCTTGAGCAGGGTGTTTGTAGCTTGCCAAACAAGTGTATATAGATAAACCAGGAATAAAAACGAATCCCAGAAGGCTTTGTTCTCTGCAGGTAGGTATAAGTGTGGCGCTCACTATGCATTTAGTATGAGAGCCTTGAGACCCCCTCTTTGAAGTGAACATCAGCCAAAATCCAGTGACCCAAGTACAGGAAACCCCTAACCTCTTCCACAGCTCCCACTGGAAATGTACCACAGGGTCCTGTTGTGGTCCAAAGTACATGGAAACAATATTAGACTTGGCTGCATTGATGGCAGCATTCCATCTTTGGCAGGGTATTAAAATAGGTTTAAAAAAAGCTGTTGAAATAGGTGTTCATAAGTGTATGATAAACAAAAGGAATGCAGTCAATAATAGCTCCACCAATGGAACAAAGTTGTTGAATGTTTTATTACAAACTGCCACTGGCATAACATTTTGTATGTGTTAATGGCAATGTTAGGGCTTCCTTATTGTCGCTGAGCTCTTCAGGTTTTGGCCGTGTAACCATTCACATTACGTCCAACAATGCATATGTTACCTCGGTACCGAATTGTATTCCACTGCAATAGTCAGCAGTCATAACGAAAACCAAGGAGATTGTGGATCTAACAATGGGCTTTCAAGCGGGTTGAGTTGAACATGTGTATTTCACAAAGCTTCCAGGGGAAATTAGCAACGTTGATTTGATGGAGTCAAACTTGTCCTATCATTGGCAAGTGGGCAACAGGATGGCGCAGTGGTAACATCTGCGCCTCTGTGTGTAGTTTGCGTGCTTTTCCCCTATTTTGCACGGGTTTCCTCCGGTTTCTCCGGTTTCCTCTCACAATAAAAAAACACTCATTAATTAATTTGCCGGTAACTTCATAATACTTAGGAATACAGTGTGTGGTGGGTTGGCGCAGGCTAACAGTGTGGCTGACTCCCCCCCATCACTGAAGTGGGTAGATCGCTTTATTGGGAACTCACCTTGAGACGCACCGGGGCGTGGAAAATAGGATATTCTTGTCCATCAGACTTAGTAAGGAGAAAAGGGGCACATTATGAAAATCTCTCAAGTAAGGTGCAGGTATAATGCTGTGATGTGAACGTCACAAGAGCAACCCCAATTGCTCAAAAGAGTACTGGGGCAAATGCTGATGCACAATACGAATTTGCTCGTATGGCAATATTGTGTGTTTTTGGTGATCTCTGCACATAACAGAATATGAATAGTGTGTCTCCTACTAGTCAGTGGTGGAAATTCTACATTCTCAAGCTATGGACCATTTTAAAAATGTTTTATTATTATTATGACCACAAAATATGACACGTTTCTTCAAAATGCTGTCTACGTGTTGCACAAACACGTGTTGCGACTGCATCATACACAAACTTAAGTAAAAACCAGTGTTATTTTCTGAGGGTGGAGACACACATGCACACACACACACAAACGTGAACTAAAACGGTTATTACTACAAGCAAACAACGTGCATGTGTTAAAGGTTTGAGCATCACGTCGTTACAGAATTTTCTACATGAGAGGACGTTAAGGCATACGTCAGTACTATACTAACTGCCTAATGAGTCCAATGGCTTGTTAAGTCTGAAGGAACCCATCTGTAGGAAATGAGCAAGCTGTCTGACAAAGCTTGTTATGCTGCAGTGTAACGATGACTGACGTCATATGGCAACTATTGTTTTAGATTTCATCACTGGCTATAAGTGTTTCCCCATCCTCCATAGAGCCATAGTTTTGGTCGATATGATTCTAGCCTGGTCCCTAAAAGGGAGAACTCAAGCCAGTGCAGCCACCAAACGTGTAGCAGACATGAAGTTCAATTTGGCCACTCAATAGATAGCTAGAAATATGTTTGTTATTACAGTGGAAAATACGCATCGAGCTTGAAAACTCTGGATGCGAGATTCCTGCGACATGACAAATGCTCAAACTAACCAACGCAAACAACACATACAATCACAAGGTAATACAACAAACTCACAGCACCAAATTGTGCAAGGTTGAAACCCTAACCGTAATCATAAAGTAAACAGTAACACAGTATTGCATACGACAAAAATGACCAATACATTAATAAGATACAAAGAAATGCAACAGTGTAACAGTGCGATGGGAATAAATTGAAGAAGCGTATTGCATAATAGAAGGAAAGAGCATATAGTGAGCAGGACTCTGAGACTGAAACTTATATCTTATACATGTTATTCAACGAAAGGTGTTACAATTGATGGTGAGAGGGGTGTTGCAGTGGATAGCACACTGCACTATGCACCTGGTGAACTCAGTTCGATTCCACGCTATAGGTAACATGGATGGTGAGTGATATCTCAATATCTACAGGTACTCTCACCACATCTCACCAACCCGTCTTGACCAGCATGGTGGAGTATGGTGAAACAACCCCCAATAACAAAGGGATGTAAAATGTAATTTCCTATGCTGTTGATAACCCGATGGTCTGAGTTGGATTCCCAGCGACGGTGGAAATCAGTTTGCCCAGCCCCGCGTACATTTCACTTCAGCAATCCACACTGACCAAATAACCGACATGGCATGTGGAGGCCTTCATCCAGCAGTGCTTTGATAAAGGGGCTGTGAATTGTCAGGACTGAATTGTTGTGCATTATAAAAAAAAAAAGTGTAAACGTGTACAAGTGAAAGTCACTTCACTGTATGAATCTAGACCATCGGGCAGGAACCACGAACATCTAGCAGTGGATCGACAAAGGGCTGCACATAATAAAGCCCTTTTGTGTTGGGGCACGTAAAAGATTTATGCCGTAATCCGGCCTCCACCCGACACAGCCAATTAGTAAGGTTTGTCACGTGAACAACGCGTGCCATTTTTTCACTTTTTCAGCACGCCGGTATGTTGGAGAGCAAACCTATAACATTTCTAATGAAATACGACGTTTTGCTGATAATTCCAATCAGCTTCATCAGGCTACTCGAACAAAGTAAAGAATTGGCGCGTTCTGTTCACGTGACAAACCTAATTTGGCTGCATTGGGTGTAGGCCGGTTTGCAACTTATTTTATACGTGACCTAACCCCAAAAAGGCTTTATTATGGATAACATTGGTCACGAAAGCCTTCACGTCAAAGTTCTGCACGTGTATTTCTACAACAAATGACAGCTGGGATGACTACTCATGCCTCATAGCAATGGCATCGCGCCGCACGCACAACGCGATGATGAGTTATCTGCTTTGAATTCACTTCTCACCTTTGCTCCTTCATGTGCTGCGCTGAGTGGAAGCCAATGTGTTTGCCAGGCAGGCTTTCCTCAATCATCAACAGTCATGTGCTCCGTGGCGTCCCGTGGGGCCTACAGTGTTTAAAAATTGGGGTTCTAAGAGCTTGTGAGGTCTAGTGCTATCAAGTCAAGTGTGCAGGGTGCCTAAAGAATGTTGGGTAGGGTACTGCAACCGTTGTGCTCAAAGGAGACTGAGGGGTGTGTGGAGGTGAGCTCTTGTTGTTGTTTTGCAAATTGACTCTTTTTCCATCTGCTGGGATAACCTGAGAAAAGTTGAGTTCATATGACAGAATGAGAAATGCTTTCAAAAGCTGTTCTTTCGGGATAGCCGTGTCGGGGCATCCTCACGCATTTTGCCTCCCATGTTCTGAGACTGAGGCCATCTCGGAACACCCGAGGATGCCGCCAACGTGGGAGGTGAAACGTCGCGAAGCAGAGAGGGGGAGCGCTGGACACGGCTATCCCAAAAGAACAGCTTTGGAAAGCAATTCTCATGCGTCGAGCCGTGAAAACCTATATCAGTACATATGACAGAATGTCAGAATAAAATACAACTTGCACAAACAGTTGAGCACAATGATTTAATATGGCAAGAATTTAAAACGTCAAAACACCCTTGAACATATTCCTTTTGGTATTGTGGTGCGTACATTTTATCATAATCTACAGTTTCAGATCATAGCATCCATATGGCACTAACCATCTCTAATATGGATAAAATCAATGAAGAGTAAGATCATTATATATTCCTATTTAAAGCTATCCACATGTCATCTTGCATTGACATTCACATTCTAGTAATAAGCACAGGGCAGCAGCCCTGAGTTCCCTTGCAATGCTGTCAAGTCATTTTTATATGGAATGCGGATGGTGAGCTTGAGATGATGGAGAAATAACCCGGACCGCGGTGTATAAGCAAACATTTCGAGGATCTCACGTCTACCTGCTGCGTGTGCTCGCCTGCTGTGCGCTCGCCACGATTGAGCTGTCCACGGATGCGACTGGTGATGGAATGGCAGCTGTTCCATCACCAGTCAGGAGGCCTTCGTCCTCGAGTGAGAAGCGAACGCATTATGATGACGATTATTAAGGAGTAAAGATGATGAATGATGATAAAGACGATTTTATGATGAAGGTGACAATTGATAGTGATGATGTGTTTGCCACTGCCAAGAGATTATCTCAAACCATCGTACCCGAGGAGGAAGTATATCCTACACTACTACGTCACTCTGCTATGTAACACTACCTTTTCCACATCTCGCGAATACGCGCATTTCTTTCACACAGCGAGGCCTTCATCCAGCATATAAGTCATCATTAATAGATTTAAGTAAATGAACAAATGTGAACAGTTCACAATACCAAGGCCACAATGCAGGAACTATCTGACCCACTTGAATGTATGAACATAAACATTACATGCACGGTATTGAATTGTACAAAGAGGCAGTGGATTTTGAAAGTCTGTTCAGGCAGCCAACATTAGTTGCAATAACGCATTGATTTTGTGGTCCAGGCCTGAATTGGCTCGTTGTCTGGCTGAGGTCAGGAATGGTTAATTGTGCGATAAGTCTTTGCTCGTGGAGAGTTCCAGCCTATGGTCAAGTGTCTCTTAGCTGGGGTCCTTCGGTGAAAGTATTTATCTGAGCCCTCTGGGCTTTCACATGATGGACCCATTACGTGTAATGCTTTTGTACAGACGCAACAAATCTAGGAGCAGAGTTAAAGTAAAGATGCAAAATATGACATTCATTCCTCAGCAGAAGAGAGTTAAAATTTAAACCCTACCGCAACCCACCTTGATTTTGGCGCGGTGGTGCCTGCCTTGTATATAAATAATGTTGTCCCAAGTCCTGGAGAACCTAAAAAATATACACAGCTCTAACCCTACAATGCAGTGTGCACAAACACGTATTACTTTAATTGAATGCCTCATGCTTACACTTGGAAAACATGATTCCACACATTAGTCATGGTAAATTGACACTTTACGGTGAGTTACTTTTAAAGAATGTTGCAAAATTGGCAGAAAAGGTCTCATATTTGTCTCATAATTTGAAAGGCACAGCTGCTTAATGTAACACTCGACAGCTTTTTACATCTACAGTACAGTGCGTATGGTCAAGCCGTGACTCTGAGCACAATTTTCTACAATCAACTCGCCCAAATTGACACACAAATGTTAAATGTTAACACGAAACAGGTGTTGAATTTTCTTGTCCTTTAATAAAACCAAAAACATTGTACTTGACAAACTCTAAAAATAAGAAAAGATCAATTGAAACAAAGAACTAAAAAGGTCCCCCCCTATTTTGCAAAGTCCCTTCCAATGCATTTCAATCTGGAAAATTTAACAGTTTTTTCAACAAAATTGTAAGTATAAAGGTCCTACCACATAAATACGTGGCGTTAGGTTTCAGATGTAATTTCTTGCAACACAGCAGTGAGTTTTTCGTAATTTTTAGGTGCGAATGAAGGGGCGATGTGACTTGTTTCAGCCAAATGTGCCAGGATAAACAAACGGCAGCTCTCCTCATCTCCGTCAGCCAATCCGATGAAAGAGGCTGGGTGGCAGCAGTCAGTTTGTTATTTGCAGTAATATAAAACCCTAGATAAGCAACACATGAGCAGAAGACTCATGAGTGCAGGAACATTTTGACCACATCGTTTTGCTGTCTGCACAGACGTTAATGACAAGGCGTTGGTCAATGCGACGCATTAAAAATGGTGAGCATGTAATTAGTCACAATTACAATGCAGCCAATGAAAGAGTTAGATTTTTTTAAAGTCTTTGATCCTGCTAAACTACAGTCTATTAAGGCTTGAATAACGGACGTTTCACTCAATGTATATGAACTGGGATTTTTTTAAGAAGTATTTTTTTAAAGATTTATCGTAAAAATGGTTACGAAACAAATTGCCTGTCAAATTAATATTAGCATCATGATTCACCAATTGTTCAATTACAGAAAACTTTCACCAACATAATGGAGATATAAGCACACTAAATTAAACTGACATCATGACAGGCAAAACGCCCTCAATTCACACTGTGAATTCTTAAAAACCGCTTTGATCCAAAGCCCAGGGACTTGGGTTTGCTTGAAACAATGTTCTCATAAATATGCAACAGACTCACCCTAACCTTTCGTCTCTCAGCTCTCTCCTTTGAAGCTTGAATTAAACCTAATACAGTTTTAAATGGTATTTATTCAGATGAACAATCTCTGCGATATATTCTGCTAGTATTTAATTCGCCATAACTTATTTGGCACGCACGGCAGGGGACTATAAAGATGTTGACTTACGAAACAACAAAAACGAAAGAAAGTACAGCTTTAAGTGCACTTCGTATTTGTTTTAGCAACACTATATGACTATAAATAACAGATGAAAAAGTAAATTTACAGGGGCAATGGTAGGAGAAAAAATGTCTAAGAAAACACGAAGCACTACAGGTGCATTGCACTCTGGGAAAGTGTACTCCGCACGTCTGTTAAGATATTATTGCACTCTGCAGACCAATTGCAGCACGGTTTGATGTAGTCATTACCAATTAGGCAATTACTGCCAAGATGTAAAAGTGACGGCTGCAATGTTTTCATAAAATGAACGAGCTGAGAAATGAAAATTAAATTCCATGTATGCATAATCGTTTTAAGAGACAGCCCTTAACCTATGTTTGGACAATTTGTTACATTTATTCACATGCCACAGTAGCAAAGCTGTCTTTGAACCGGGATAAAAGAGTATCCCTGCGCTGACCATGCACATAGTTGTTGACCAGAATGGCCTGAAGCTCTTTAAATATCAATCATCATACCATGCAAGCCAATGGAAACAGTAGCACGCTGTGCCGTGGTCACTCTCCGAGGCACTGCACCCGTATATTACGCATCGAAGAGGGCAGGACCCATGGACAGAATGGGCACAGATCCTCTGACAATTGGTCTTTTGTGAGGTGAACTGTCGCAAGTTCATTTGCCAGTGGGAGATGCCCTGAGGAGTTGTCCCATCGACTCGTTTTGGACTGAACAAAACCTTAATCACTGGGATGGTCCTCTGATTCACGGCACCGACATTTATCTCATTATCTTTACTTCAACTCCACAAAATAAATGTCCAACAATGATCCCGTTCATGGGCACAATTTTGATATCAGGCAACAAAATAATCCATTTTAAAAAAACCACTAAATGACATGTGGAAATGAAAATAAAGTGACAGAATTGCCACTTCACCACAATTTGTGCAACACCTCCTTTACTTTTCCTGTTGCCATAGGGACATTTTGTAAATATCATGAGGCAACGGCAGGTGTTATTTTTATTGCATTTAATATAATTGTGTTCCCACAATTGCAAACACACTATATTGCTTTAGTATTGGAAGTTATTGAAATAAATCGTGATATATTCCATATCAGTGCAAGGTTTTCAAAGGTAGCACAAGCATGGCCTTGCATTTTCCCAGACAAAAAAGCGTTCGTCGTTAACTGTTCAGACAAAATTACAATAAAATTGAACAGTCTTTAAGCTGCCACAGTGGTGAATGTTTTTACTGTAAACGCTCATTCCTGATCTCCTTGGAACAAGAGATGCCACCATGTGTGGCCTGTTTTCACAGTTAACAGCCTGAGCCACATTTTCACAGTTTTCTGTGTGTCGGAAAAATACTTCTCAAAAAGAAACCCACAATCAGACAGTTGGGCGACGGAATTAGACACGCGACTTAACTATTCATATTTGCTCTTGTATGGTATTATTACATTCATTTAAAAAA